>VYZV01040415.1:32378-45798 GCA_013401275.1 Pandion haliaetus
GCAAGGTTTTGTTTTCTAAACACAAAGGTTAGTAAGCCATTCCTTATTCAGAAACCTGTACATATATTTGATTTCTGCTGTCATTCTCTGTAACTTTCCTAGCTCTCAAAAATAATTTCTGAGACAAGGGGACAAAACCACATGCTTTTCTCAAGGTGTAGCATGGTGCTATCTGTGTTGCTCTCAGTTTCTTTCCTCATAGTGCCCAAGTGCTCCTGCCCTCCCACCACTTCCCAGCTCTGAGTTGAAGTTTTCATGCAACTGTATTTCATAGCTGCAAGACTGCTGTTTGGCAGTAACAGTTCACTCAGAGGCCGTTATTGTATATATGGCACTAGATTTGCCCACTGCATCATTTTGCAACATTATTCTGTAGACCTTCAGTCAAGTCTTTGTCCTTGCAAACCCAAATAACTTCATACTTCAGCCAGCTTTATCACTGTAATGCTCACCACCTTTTCCAAGTTATTTGTGAACATACTGAGCATCACAGGACCTAGCAGAAAGTCCAAAGATTGCTAACCTTATCGCAAAAGAACTGAGTATTTATTGAATTACCGGACCTACACATACATATGCACAGAGTGCATGCTAAGGATTAACCTCAAATTGACAAGGATGCAGTTGATTTATGTGACAAAGCCCCAACACCAATATTTTGAGTAAGGTGAGAGTTTCAATTACAGTGGTTTAAAATGTTTGTATTTCATATTCACAGAACCTCACTCAAGGAATGGTACCCTGCTTAGCCAGTGGTATTTGGTGAAACTTCTTCTTTTGTCTCCGCATGTTTCTCAGCATGATCTTTAAGCACTTAGGTACAAAGATCCACTTATGCCAGTTTCCTTAGCAGAAATAACAGCATGTGCCTTGGCAGTGGACCCAGCCTATCCAAACTATATAACTGTTCTTCATGTAGATATTCCAGATTCATGTTCAACAATCTCAAATTGGGCTGGAAAATTGTAGGATCAGCTTTTCTGCACACGCACTGTAAAGCTGATCTGCATAGGCACAGCGGCCACTTCTGTGCAACTTCAAACAGGAGTATTTGATTTTAAGCAACTGCCTGGCCTGGACTGCTCAGCATGCAGAAGCACTAGGCAAAAGCACTAGGCAAATACCCTAAGTTCTTTCCTGCCCAACTTACACAAAATTTCTGGAGGAGACAGAAAAGATGTTTGCAGAAAACTAGACACACTGTAGCACTACACTGAAATGGCAACCCTCCAGTTTACTGTGTGTTAGTCCCACGAGGTCTTGTCTTTTCCCAGGTCTGGGACAGAATGCTTTCATAAAGCAGTTCAACATTTTGTACTGAAACCCATGGGAACTGACAAAACAGCACTGAACATTGTACTACATTCTCATGTAAAACTCCTTGCCCACCAGCTCAGTAACCCAATACTACTACTGGTAGTATTACAAGTTGGCTTTACACCTCTGCTAGATGGACCTGATTACATGACATCAGAAAAAGAAATAACGCGGAGAGAAATTATCAGGTTGAGCTAATGAAAGGCAGATATTAGACACTGGCTCTCAATTCAGACTGCTGCTTTTCCTGGCGGAACTCCCATACATGATGCACAACAAAACACCAAAGGGAAGTTATGCAATCATGCTCCAAATGCTACACAGGGTTGACTGCCAATAATGTGCTAATTATAATTAGGAATATCAAAACAAACATTTGCAAAATGTCATTCAGTGAGCCAGTACTCCATAAGCCCCTGCTACTAGCTAGGAGCTATAGAGTTAAACAAGCCTTTTCAACTCACAGGTTAGTTTGTCCTGCTTAGGTGTAATTGCCATGTTAGTTAGTGACTTTCAGCACACAAGAAAGGCAGACAAGTTATGGTCAATAACTTAGATGTTTTTAAAACAACCACAAGAATCTATTGGTTTTTCAAAACATAGGAAAACCACTTGAATTATTAAAACAGAGAAGGTATGGCTGAAGCATATAGTGTAGTCTCTTACATTTCCCAGATTCCACCTTGAGAGACTTAACCTTTTTTCCTCCCTTTTGTAAACCCTTCTGGCTTTTGTCCTCAAGGACAGTGGGAGTGAGCAGTGTCTGTTTAACATTGCCCTTTCCCAGCACAGACATACCCGCTATTGATGACAGAACGTATCTTCTCTGTATTGATCACTTCCAGAAAGAACATCCAAAATAGTCTCTGCTGGTCCAGAACAAAAAGTGCCCTCTAGGGATGGGGCAACTCTGCCCATTTTATTTCAGGAATGGATTTTGCTTGACTGATTTTTCACTGAACATGAATTCTGCTAAGATAACGACTGCAGTCCTTACCTGTCTGCAAATTTATGGAGTGAGAAAAAAATATGCCTTTGGTTTCCATAAGATGCAAGTGACTGAAATGTCACTGAATCCCTGCCAGAATACAGCTCCACAGTGGTTTTACTGTGCAAGAACAGCAAGATCATTAAGTGGCTAGTCCTTTCAAAACAGTCCTCTTGGGATCAGCCATTGCCCTTGGCACTGCTGCCAAATGAAAAAAAGAATCAGCCCTTTCCAAAACAGATCTGAAGGCCACTTCAGCTCTAGAGAAAAGCTCATTACCAAGATGGTCAGACACTCACAGCTATATCACCTCGCCCAGGGTGTTCCAGTACTTCTGCTTCTGGACCTGAAAGGAACCGAGGACAGCAGAAATGGGAAAAGCAGTGTTGGGAAAGCTGTCACCAACACAGCGAGATGCATTACTGTGTCCAGGGAGGTCCACACCAGCAGCAATGGTCATCCCCCCCAGCATCATACAACAAACTTGCAACCTTTCCACCCATACAAACAAGGCCTCAAAAACTAAAGCATGCAGCTGAAAGAGAGCAAAAGAGGTCAAAACTACCCACCAATGTTAAGATCTTTGAAGTAGCAAGGGAGTTGTTAAATCAAAATGCTCAAGTGATCTTGACAAGCACTCAGATACTACTATACAGAGGAAAGAAAGAAAGTTTGGACTGGCATTCAGCTGAGACATTACCAGTATTGAATGGGACTAACAATTTTCTGTGTGAATTTTTATTATTCCCTCTGAGTCATGGAAAAAATAAATATGAGGTTTCATTTCACTGTAATGATTTTCAGAACGAGGCTCTGAAGATAAAGTCAGAAAATAAAAAAACCTGTTTAGATAACTCTTTCAGTTTGCTCTATCATACTGCCTCTAATCCCCAGTCCTGGATGAGGAGATGTGTGAGCTAAGTCATCAGCTTGGAGATGGAAAAGGCCTGCTCCACATGTAATCTGTTAGGTGGGAAATGGACAGGCAACAAAACACAAGGAAACAAACTTGTCAGAAACATTTGGTGGATTGAGCACACCAAGGGGAATACTTACACTACTTTATTTTAAAGTACTTAGTTAAGAGCCCTGGATAAGTACAGTGGGAAAGATAATGGTATTTAAGTGCTTCAGAGCAATAAAATTGAGATAAAACTGGACCAGAATTTTCCTTCCACTGCCCAGGCACTGCAAGTCTACTAAAATAAGTCTGTGTCCAGATTGTAACAGAAATATTAACTTCCTGGTTTTAAATAGATGTATCATGATTACTGATGATGTGTAAACCTAGGTCAGAAAATTCTTAGTGATTGATGAATGCTTTTCACATACGTCCCTAGACAGCATACAATCAAGCAAGTATTTGACCCCAGTCCTCTCTGTTGAATATGTGCCAGTGGTGGGTGAAGAATTCATAGCAAAAAACTCAAGTCCCTTAACCACTGTGAGAAGGACCTCAGCTGCTGGCAGCAGACAGCACCAGACAATGCCAAGCAGAATTTTGGATTTAGGCCAGCTCAAACTCGGGGCCTTTGAAGCTGAACAAGTGGATTCAAAGTCAAGCATTAATTTCAGAAAGCGTTACTCGGGTTATTGTTCCTCTAATGCCACCAAGTCCAAAGGCTGAGTCATTCCTCAGAGCCCAGGAATCCCTGGGACCATTTTCAGGCTCTGACAGATCACAGACAGCGGAGGATACGGCAGACTAGGGAGGAGGTGAAAATGAGAACATCCCTCTCTTCCCATTTCAGCTCCTCCCCCTGCCCTGCCATCCCCTCTGATGAGGAGAGGAAAACAGTAAGTGTAGCACATGAACACTCAAGAAAAGGTCAGTGCACTAAGGGCTGCCGTTTCCACAAGTCAGCCACACAGAATTTGATCTGAGGATGCAATGCGTCTATGGAGGGTTTATTTTTTTAACTGAGTTGACAGAAACAAATGAATAGGTCATGTATTCAATCTCTCAGACAACATAGGATTGCTTCATTTAATATAAAGGTCAGAAACAGTGACCTGGTTAAGGGCTAAGTGTCTTTTTAAAGGTGAAACACTGATGAAAGCAAAACATCATTTATTTTTAATTAGCTACCAGAATGGTATTTGATTCTTCTCCAAGCTCAGCACAAGCACAGTATTCTTCATGTACCTGCTTAGTTCTAGCAATAAGGTATCACTGCCTTTGAGTAGAAATCTAGTGACCTGGAAACTATTCTGCAGGAAACAGGCTGAGCAACACTGCAAAGCCGCTGCTGACGGAGGAGCCCATCATCATCTTCCTGAAGGTCTGAATTCCTCAGGGTGAGCTAGGCACAAGAATTGCAACAAAAGACATTCCAGTTGCTACACAGAGTTTTCCCAGCTCTCATCCATGGCCATCTTTGTGACAGCTGTATGTGAGGTGGGGCCAAGTGGCTAAGAGGCCTCTTCCCGTCAGGGGGAGGGGGCTCCCAGGCTCCTACACACCAGCTGGATGGACGCTCTACCACTATACACAAAGCTAGGCTCCATGAACCAGTGATCTGTAGTTGCCCAAGATGGAACAACTCTGACAAGAAATACCAAAAGTTCATATTTAAAATAGCCAGCTGCCCAGTGCTTCAGGGACTCACGCAGGATGTGTGCATCCCAGGCTCAGTCTCCTGTTATGCCCAATTCAGAGTTTGGGTTTCCCCAGTCCCAGACCAGCCCATCATAGCATCTGATATTCTGCAGCTGGCTGAAGTTTGGTGGCCCTAAGTTTCAGAAACCTTATTACCTCAAAAACATCACCAAAGTATCATTTTGGGCAAATCAGTATTTTCTATTTCATTAAAAACATCCCAGACTGCTCAAACTGTGATATTATCTTCAACTGCTGTTTACATCTCCTTTGGAGAAAGATCTCTTCTAGTAATCCTCTCATGTGGCACCAGATTGTGAACTGGACCTCGAAACTCTGCAGCAGGGCTGCAAAAACACAGGTATTTAATCTGGATGCATAGACATAGGCATATGCACAAAGATCTGCCTGAAACTCAAAGTCAACCAGGTGATGCTCAAAATTACTTTTTCTAAGTTTATGCATTAGAGAAGAGGCAATTCACTGCATTCTACTGAATTTTAGCCACCATGCTGGTAAAAATCACAATGCCTTTTAAAAGGGGGCCATTTTCCCTTTGTTCTTAGCATTCTCACAAAGAAAACCTTATATATCCATCCTGATCCACATCCCACCTAAAACCAGCTGTGGCTTGCTATTCTTTTATGTCAAGAAAATATTTTGCGTAAGCCTGGCATTCTTAAGACAGACTATAACTTTTTGAGAAGTGTAATGTCTTGAGATCTCATAGAACCTCCCCATCAATGAGCATGAAACAGGGGACATTTCATGTCCCATGACACACAAGGGAACAATCTTATCTGGATAGCTACTACTTCTTGACAATTTGCTTGAATTCAGACAAGATTATTTCCCTGATCTTGTCAGGCCACACAAATACATGAAATAAGCAGAGACAACAGCTCACATAAAAATTGCAGTCACAAACCTGCGATTAAAGATGTCCTAGATACACCTTTGTCATTGCCTGCATTCAATTTTAATCATTTTTCCCCTAAACAAACCTTATTTCCTCTTCTTTCTCCCCTTTTTAAACTAAAGCTTCTGTTTAAGATTATCTTCAGATGATTGAAGGAATATTCCCCTATGACATTTTACTGTCGAGCAATGAACTACCCTTGGCGGTTTCCCAGATCTCTTGCCAAAGTAACCATGGAGGCCTTGTCAGCTGCTACAACATTTTGTCTCTCGCTAGCTATCCCAATGACAAAATCATTATCCAAAAATGGAGTCACAACGGCTGCAGGATTTCCTTCATTTTTGCAACACTCACTAGCTTACACGCTTATTATGTTAACTGTTGAATTTATTGCTCACTATTAAATAACAGTATTTGCTATTTACATAAGAATAGCATGCAGGGGAAATGTACAGAGGTTATTGGTTAAATGTTTACATTCTAAACTGTCCAAGGGATAAGACTCCAACCCAACCCATGACATAAAATAGTACCTAAAAATAAAAATGCTCCATTAGCTGAAACAAAAAGCTATATGCATCTACCTTCAGATGGTGTTAGAGCACAGCTGCTGAATGAGAACAGCATGGACTCTCAAGTCAAAGGATCTAGAAGCATGTGCCAAACCTACACTTAAGTGGTGAAACTACAACTGTAGAAACAGGTTCTGTTTACCATCACCTCTTTCCAGCATCCTTCACATGAAACAGGTCAGAAGGAAAATTCAAGCAGAACACCAAGAGGAAATAAAGGGGGAAAAGGGAGAAAGAGCCCAATTTCCACCATTTTCTTAGAACTCAATTGTCATGCTTTTCCACTCCTTCTGTTACAGATGCCTCATCAAGGTTCTGATCCCGTAACAAGGCAGAGAAAGAGTCTTCTAGGTTCTTTCATTCCCCCTTCATTTCTTCTCTTTCTTATCACCCTCCTCTTTCTTTTGCACATTAAAGGGCATGACCTGTCCAAACAATGTGGAATCTTTTGCAGCTTTTCTATAAACCAATAGATAAAAGCACAGTGAAAAGCAAAGCTAGTACAAGCTAGTCAGATCTTTGTTTGGATGATGGACGAGTTCTGCCCATTTCTACAGTACTGAATTTACTGGTTACAGCCAACACCAGGTGCAGAAACTCTGTTTATTTTGCTGTTGTTATCTTAGCTCTTTAAGAGGCATTTATTTCTAATTCCTTTCAAGGAAACGTGATCACACTTCAAGAACAGGAACTCCAGCCGTTTTAGCCCATCTCACCTATTTTGTGCTCATTTTCAATCTTTAATTCAAACAAAAGCTTCAAAAGCATTCTTCCCCTCAATCACTCCTAAGAAAAAAATAAAGCAAACAAGCTATATTGCCTGACTATGCCTTATTTAACCTTTTACATTTCAAGCGCTGCAATCATTATTTAGCTATTCCTATTGCATTTATAAATGAAAGGTAGCAACTATTTCTAACAGGCATTGTTGCCACTGCATCAAGCGAGTTCAGGTATCTGTACAGCACCCTCATCTCTGACCTGTTTATTCCAAACTCACTGTAAAACTGTTTCACCTACATATCATAGTATCGGTCCATGGCTTGCCATGTTTGCAAACATGGTCTGGGGCAATTAATCCCCCTGGCCTGTGGTGTGAGATCTAAGAGAATACCAAAATATTCAGACCAGTTTAAATCATGTCAGAGATAGTGTCAGGAAAGGGACAGGGCACTAGAAACACAGCAAACCTGTCTGTGGCCAATGGCAAACCTGGCTGGCATTGCTGTGCCTATGGATATTGATGGAAAGCATGGGAGAGGAGGGTTGCATGGACTGTAAGGAAAAGACGTATCATGAGGTGCTGAGAGCCTGAAGAGTCTGTCAGGATATTTTCCTGCTTGGAAAAGCTGGAAGCAAGCCTGCCCAAGTGAGACCAACAGCAATCAGTTTTCCACCAGCAGCTCCAGTGGGCTGTCACAGAATCTACTGGAATTGCAAAACATAGCTGCAAGTATGAGATACTCCAGCTTTTGGATATTGTTTCTTGCTTGACTTGTCCCCCATTCCCACATGGTTTGAGATGGAGTAGGAGATGCACAGCTCCTGAGGCCTTTACAGCAAAGAAGAGTTTTTCCTATACTATGCTAGCCAGTGAATAGCACTGCCTCTTCGCAGCCCCAAAAGATAGGGCTTGCTATCTTTTACAGGTAGCCCTAGCTTTATTTTCAAAGTAGGTGAAGATACCCAGTTACTGCCAGTTTTATGCAATAAGTTTAGAATCTATTCTAATACAAGATATCTAATGTTCATGCTGTACTAACATGCTGCAGTGATGTAGAGCTGTCCAACTTAAAGCAACTCTTGTTCTACTTCAAAGCTCTCAAAAGAAGCTGAAGTATACCTGTTAAGCGCACAGCAGCTTGTTAAGCATGGGTGATCTTTGGTGAAGTAGCTCTCTACCTGCATTTTATTAAGATATATGTGTCAGTCAGGATGGAAGAAGGGGGATGCTAGGCCTTTTTTAAAGCTCGTAAGGAGAAGATGCTGGATAACAACAGCTCAGAAAGTTCCATAACTCTACTCACCAATTTATTAGTGAAAATTTTTGACAATGGTGCTGTGAACAGGCCCCTCGTGAATTGGTCAATGGACTCTACAGCAGTAGCCTTCAAATTTTGAATTAGTTCCTCCCTCCCCCAAATTGTCCTCATTCCAGCCTAAGAGTTATCACAGGGACTGGTCACATTCAGAAGCCATGAGCGAGCCTTACTTTTTTACCATAAACATTATATAAAATGAAGTTGTTTATTTACTTTGAGCATCACAAGGTTTAGGGTAGGGAAAGACTTCATACACATGGCTTTACAAGTGGAAGAGAGCAGGCAAACACCTTCCTAATAGTTCAGTCATGTCTAGGATATGTGTATATCAGGGCAACCAGGGTGGTAGGTCACCCTTCCAGGGAAAAGGAAATGTAGTAACAGAGAAGGGAGGGAGAAGTCAAAAGTATGTGCTGAGAAAGGATCAATAATGTGGAGCAGAAGACGAGAAATTGAACAAACACCTACTTTAGCCCCTCGAGCATATTCTGCTCTAGCAAAGCATTTTTGCTGAAGAGAGGAGACAGAGCATGTAGTAGGAGCAAGCTTCCTGCCCTGGGTAGTCTGGCATTAGCTCCAGTTTGCCAAGTGGATACAGGGAGAGCCAGAGATTTACCACAAGCACATTTCAAAGGTGATCTTGCAGTAAGTGAAGCAAGCACATTCTTTCTTTTCCTTTTCTTCTTCTTCATTTTTGTCACTATAAACATCATCTGCATCAACTTTGTCTATTTTGCATTTTATTAATATACTCACATTTCCTTTAGACTTTAGCTTGACCTGAGCTAAAAGTGCTATGAAGGTAATGACCTTCTTCTGTGTGTAGTGTCCCTTCAGAGCAGGTATTCAAAGAAGAAACGTCTTCTGATGAGACATATTAGCCAGGGAAGCTCTCTGACAGAGAGTGGAGTATAAGGTAGAAAACCTGAAAACTGAGAGTCCTGAGGGAACACATAACACCTTAAAATCATGAACTTGTTTTTGGCCTAAAGGGCAAAAGCCATACTTTCACTGTAGAAGCAAACAAACAAAATATTTTTAGGTTGTCCTAAGACAAAATGTAATTTGTCCTGAAAACAATACCCCCTCCTTCTATTCCATTCAAAATTTCTTTTTTTTTTTTTTGCGTACAGATATGACAATGAAAGAAACGGTCTGGGTTTTTTCCTCAGCATCAGTAGGAAGAGAATGTGTCAAGTATGCCAAGGCCATCTGAGCTTTCTTTAGTTAAACAGCAGCTATGTAAAACATATAAACAACATATAAAATTTTTATTTGTAACAGATGATGAAGTGTTAATCAGACTTCAAGAGGAAAATGCTGAGCTGAGCCCCAGATCAAAATATATCCTGAAAGAATTAGCATTCTCTCCTTCAGCAAACTACTGATTTTAGACCACTTCAGACCACGTAGCCTCCAGGTGATTATAGCTGGATTCACAGCAAATGAACCCTTCATATGTTCTGTTCAATTTCCAATCCTATTTTCTACCTGTAGGATTTCCCCCAGTGATTGCTGGCTCTAAACACTACAGCGCTTGAGTTTAATGGCACTCCAGCTTAACAAAACTCTTCATGGTCATTAAGAGAAAATGTTTGAATTAATTCAGAAACTCAAGAGCATTCAGTTGAACTGATATTAAACCTCAAAAATACATGAGCCAAAGTCCATTTAGCAAAAAGGAAGGTAAAAATGGATAATAAGAAATAGGCACAATTCAGTTTTAATCTAACTAAAGCATCTTAAGAAGAAAAAACTCTAATGAAGCACTTAATGACTACTTAAAATTATTTTAACAACTGATGACTTCAGAGAGAATTTAAAAGATAATTACCCATCAAAAAGCCTTATGCAAAGTCATACCACTATCCATTAAGTCTAAGAGTTTAGGCTGAGTAACTCTGCATAACCATGTCATAGACAAAGGACATGTTTTTTAGGCAGTGTTGATATTCTGCATTTTATATATTTATGCACACACAATGCACAAACAGTATAACTTTCACAGCAGCATAAAATCATCAGACCTAAGACATCAAGCCCAGTTCTTCACAAGCATCTGCATAATACTTACCAAATTGAACAGGGCCCACAGTAGAAATCAGTCCAGACTCCCCATCCTTCCTATCCAAATGTCACAAGCCAGAAAATTGTCTCAACATGATATATATAAAAATTTTAAGACTTTCAGTATGAAACACACCAAAACCTCAAAAATTAGAATGTGGCATAGAATGAAGAAGGATCAGGAACACCTAATATCCTTTCAACACCACCGACTTTGTCAGATGGAAATACTAAAGGAATTCTAGAAATGAACCAGGCTCCACATTACAGAGAAATCTTGCAACCAATTTAGATTTGAGCTTGTAGCACCTTGGGGATTTCTGAGCATGCATAAGAGCACTAGGGTGTCTGCCCTCCCCTTTCCAGGTGGTGTCAATATGCAATTCTTCCCAGGAAGGTGGGGGAGGGAAGAAAAGCCCTACAGAGCTTTAATGGTACTCTATAGAGGAGGCTGCAGCATGCTCAAAATAATCAGCCCATTTGCGCAAATAAAATCACACCCTTTCATTCTGGCCTAAGCTCTGGGTAGCAATATTCTATTTACTACCTTCTCCTGTACACGTTTTGCTCTCTCCTGTTCCTTCAGTAGCTTAAAATGGTAAAATGAAGAGAGGTCAAAAGTCTACCCACACCTCCTTGGTCCACTGGGTGAGCAAACATAATATCTGTTTCCATAGCAATGGCACAAACAGAAGAAATCTGACTAGCATTACAACTCATCTTCGATCCCCTACCCCAAATACCCTGCTACTCATTTACAACTAGTTCAGCTACCGGTGGTTTTCAACATGAGCAAAGGTCAAAGTCACCTGAGGTCCCCAGCAAGGGGCACTGCCCCACCAGAAACAATAATATTGCAAGTCCCACACAGTTGCTCCAGATTTCTCCTCGGCAGCCTAAAGGAAGGACAACTAGTTCTACAGGCCCAAGCCTAGCCTTTTTTTTCACTGTAACCTATTCTCTTTTGTGTTCCTCCTAAAAGTCATACAGTCCCACCAAACCTCAAGTACAAAGGCCCTCCTCCTTCTGATTCTTGTGATGTTACAAAGAGTGTAAGTCTTCTTAATAACCACCGGGCTTGAAGTTTTGCTGCATGTGGTAAACTCAGCTCTGCTTAGGCAAGCATCCAAGAATCTGGACTCTAGGTATCATAAAGTTGGCCCTCAGCTAATGTGTTTGCATTAGAATTATATTACTTCACAGTATGAGAAATGCTGCTCAGCAATTCAGCTTTTCATCTAAGCTAGTCATGTACTAAAGTGGCAATTCTTATACCTGATTCTCAGCAAGATAATTCCTTTACAGATGTTTTCATAGCAAACTGATTTCCCTCGTGTTTCACTGTAGTTACAGTCAGCATCGTTAATTTATTTTTCCTTCTACAAGGCAATAAACTGTTGCACATTTTCCCTGGAAGGGAGAGATATTACTGATTTATGTTGCATAACAGGAGAGTCTGATACCAACCATTGATATAGATGAGCAAAGACCACTGCAGAATCTTGATAGAATCAACACAACAAACCACAAAATATCACTAGCTTAGCAGGTGACAATAGCATCCTCTGCCTTAACATTTATTTTCACTATCTTCAGAACAATTTACTTGCACTATGTAACTACTTAAGGTGTATCTTTAGAGAAATCATGATGCTTAATGTTTCATGATTGCCAACTGTCTGGAATTCACATTGAAAATACCCAGGTTACAGCAGCTATTCATAGCACAGTTCCATGAGAAGTAGGATTCATCATGGTTGCAGCATATGAATGCCAAGAAGGACATGCATAGCACTGGCAGAGAGGAAATCCTCTCTCAAGCATCAATACAGAAAGGCCAGTCTTCCCAGGGTCTTGAAAGAAAACAGGAAAAGATGATCTTCCAGATGACCTTTCACTTCAGACAAGCCAGACGGTATAGAGGAGAAGCACTCTTCACTGACCATCTAAAAATCTTAGAGGAGGCTCTATTTAAAGCTCAGTCATCTCTGTAATCTTACAGAATAGTACGATTCCTCATCCCCTCCATTAACACACCATGTTTAGTTTGGATACTGAACAGATGAGGTAATAGGAGCAACTGAGGAGGAAGACTGATTTAAATTGCACTTGCTGCTAAGACAGGGTCCGTTCTCAACAGTAGTCAGGTCATCTAATTCCTATGTGGAGTTCCTGCTCTAGAACAGAGCATAGAACTAAAGACGTGGGACCAGTCCACATACTCTTGTGGGAGAGAGTCACTTGAAATGTTTGTAATGTGATGACATAGGGTTAGTTCTCTGCATTCACAGCTTCATCGTAGGCCTGCTAGGAAGCAGCCAAGAAGGAAATACAACAGCTCCAGATAAATTATCTCCCAATAAACGTGGCAGGAGGCTAGTAAACAATGCCTGCAGTCAGACAGTTGAAGAAACTACTTTCCCATTTCCCCTCAGAGTCACCCTGCTCTTATGCCAAGCTTACAAAAAGGACCTGGCTTATCGGAACAGGGACCTCACCTGCATAAGCAGGGAGACTGAAACAGGTCAGCTGAGTCCTGCTCAGGACTAAGACGACACTACTGGTTTTCCTAAGTTTCCAGGAGTTAGCAAGCCTTAGAACAGATGAAGGTTCCTGCGTAGACTGGTTTTTGCAGTTCCCTCTCTGTCAGGCTTCGCTTCTTTCCCTTGCTATGGAGAATTCACAATGCTTTGGTTCAGCAATGCTATCTGGAAGCTCTCTTGGGAAAACCTGAATGTTGCCCACTGAGAAGTCACTGCTGATCCACACAACGTGCTGCTCTAGGGAAGGCTCCACCACAGGGCTTTACCCTTGTGTAGGGGATAGTAAAGGGCTTCTCTCGTGTGCCTGAACCCAGAGAGCAGGCACACAACACAGAATAAGCTTGCTGTGTCTTGCTTTACAGCTAACAAAATC
>VYZV01040415.1:67875-79015 GCA_013401275.1 Pandion haliaetus
GGCGGGTCCGACATTTTGGCACCGGGGACCTTCTAGCAGCTTCTTAAAGGGGCCGCCTTTGCAGCCCCCCTCCCCTGCCACCAAGGAAAACCGCGCCACACAAACCCATAACAATGTGATATCCCAAGCAGACAGAAGCATTGGCCTAGCCACTTAGCTAGAAGCCTTCAACTTGCACTTTTTCCATCTTTCCATCCTGATTGTATTAGGCGCTCAGTGCCCCAATGGTTTCCAAGAACCACTTTTGTTTGCCCCTAGCTCTCTCCGTATCCTGTGAAGAAAGCCAAAGCCCTCACTCAGAATTAAGGATTTCCTTATGCAGCAGTGCCCTATGCATATCACAATGTTTACATGCTGTTAAACAGAACTACCCACTTGAGCAGGGGTCACATCCTGAGAGATGTTTAGATACCAAACTGTTGCCTGAATACCTACCCCTAACTACCAGAGCACAGATATTAAGCTACACAGCTAGCACTTCTACTGATTTCACTAGGAGCTCTGTACGGTAAATCCTTCCCTCTGCTACTGGCACATTTTGTATTTCTCTCCTAGGGAGCTTGATTGAAAATGTCAGTCATCCCCCACTACAGAAAAACTTTGACACCCTAGGTTTAGAGAATGCACAGAGAGAGTCTGTAATTATTTATTCATTTATGTTTCTTTTATTTCTAATCCTTTGATTTCCGAGAATCACCGGCTAGATTTCCTGGCACAATAATTATAAATACTTCATGACAGTGTATGGGTGTAAAAATTCTATTTGAAGTTTTGATGAGAATCTGCAATGAAATGTTGGTGCATTGTTTTTACTCATCTGGGGACTTCGATGCCACAGTAATTTTCAGAGGATAAAACTTCTGCATTTACACACTACTTTCCACTTTTCTCATTACTTATAGTTTACTGTCTTAGCTTGGAGTGCCATGTCCCAGCAGAAGATTCCACTGATGGTTTTAATGGGGCCTATATGCTTAAAAACTAGAAGGAACAGAGGGAGGTTCAGCCAGACAAAGGAGATATACTTGACAAGAATGCACACATATGAAAGCTTATTGCAGCACTAGCAACATCAAGGAAATGACAAGCTGAAAGCTACCTGTACCACTGCAAGCAGGGAAGGCTGTACAGCACAAGAGCCCAATATAGTCCAATCCATACACAACTCCATTGAGAAAAAGAGAAACAATTTCCAAGACCAACCTGCTGTTTAGCCATGAACAAGTCACCACAAAGGTCTGTCCTTCAGTTTCCTCCATCTTCTCTGCTAGTCTTTAGAGCCTGGGTGACAGGGTTCTTCAGTATGTGCCACATAAAACCCAAACCAAAGTACTCATGTTAGTTACAGCCCCTGAAATAGGACTATAAAGCTATCAGCAAGGCAAGGTTGGTTTCCAGTTCTGAAATTCAAGTCAGAGCAGCATGGGTTACACTCTGAACTGGAGTGTATCACCTCCCCTGTGCAGCTCTTGCAAAGGGCATGCAGCAATACTGAGACGAAAACTCATCCTAAAAGAGCACCTCGGACTGGAAGAATACAGCAAAACAGCGCAAAACCAACAGCCAGGCAAATACAATATGGAGCGAGTTACAGAACGTGAGAGGGAGAACCATACACAGAATGTAAACTGTTACACATTTGTCACTGAAAATTGCATACAGCAATTAACTCTATGCTGTACAGCCTGTAATTCAAGAGACTCAGGTTTTAGTCATGAGCCCACTTACACAGCTGAGAAATAAGTCACCTGACATAGATAGAGCAAGATCATGCTTAGCAGATGCCACACAGGAAGAAAGCAGCAGAGATCAGGTGGACAAGGAGAGCATGGTCAGAAACTGAGCCAATTCTGACCCTACTGGTCTGCATGTACGGCTTAAGCTGAACCAGAAAGAGAGGTGACTTCCCCATGAACCAGGAAATGCATTTACTGACTTGCACACATAGTCGCCCATCTTCTTTCAGAATCAGCCTTTTAATAGGAAGCTGTTGAAGCCTTAAGATGAACTGAAAAGTTGAAATGCAGCCCCTGTGTGCCTTTTCTTTCCCATACCTTACTAACACCCATTCATCAGGCCACTAAGCAATCTTTGCAGATCATACAAGCAAATAGCTTGAAGTAGGTAATCTGGAAGTATCAGGAAAACAGGCTTCTGAAGTAGTAATATCAAAAGCATTGGCAGCAATGAACTGTAGTAAAAGGAAATGTTATCTTAAATAAGCATGACGATGACAGGGATTTCAGGAAAAGAAAAAAAACTCAATTTTATTTCAGCTCCTCAAACATCACATCAGCAATCCTGAGGCAGAGACTAAAGTGTATCTGTAACTAGTGTATCTGTATCTTTCTGCCCACAGTTGAGCTTTTATTACAATTGCCACTTAAACTTAGAAGATCATATTTACATTTTACTCAGTGCTTGTGATTTGTTTACAATGCTGGCATTTTCAGTCCATGTTCCATAAAATATGAAGACAGAAAGAGGTATTGTACAACTAGCTACAGAAACTTTCAATCAGTCCATGTAACCTCCACACAATGTGGCTAAAGTTGCCAGAGTTCAAATGCTCACAGAAAGAAAGATGACAAGAAACAGCCTTGCTTATCTCATGAATTAATATCTCCTTCTGCTTTTTCCCTGAACTGATCCACCTCAAATGTGCTTTTTAGGTTTAACTCAGAAAAACATATCTGTCATTTTTAAACTGAAATAAGAAAAACAGTGCCTCTTTTGAAGTCTTCATTAGCATGCATTATATCCATTTCCAGCATGGTAGTGGCACTGACATTTTTAGATTTTCAAGATTATGAATGTCAAGCTCAGAAAGAGGTAAAAACCACAATGAGTTGATTCCTTTTGAAAACACTCTTTAAAAATAAAATATAGAGAAATTCTGATGAGAATGGCGATAAAGCAGCCAAACCTTGATCGGTGTAAGAAGTATTATGCAGAATGGAAAAGGGAAAGCCATATAAAAAGACCTTTAAAATCATACAGCCAGTTGCAAGCCAGGCTGTGGCTGGTGAATTTCTTATGTGATGATTGGTTTCTGTCTGAGTCAGGAAAACTACACATTCAATCCCATATGCATAAAGGATGGAAAACTCAGAGGCACTTTTCCTTATAAAGTACTTGATTCATTGGACCTTTACATAATTCACTGCACTGAAAGTGCAGAGGATATCTAGAGAAGTGTCATTCAAGACATTTTCCATTGCCCCATTTGTAAAAAGGCTCTTAAACAGGATTATGTAAATTATGTGAATATGCACACACACTTATGTATGGACACAAACCTCTGCCATTTCTGAGGCACACATACTCTTTCACATTTTTTATTTCATGAAGAACACAAAAACACTACTGCCAAGTTTTCAAGTCATCACCACTGCAAATGAGCTTTTTCCATTTGATCGTTAATAAAAAAAAATATAAATGGTAATGGAGTACATGCTACTTTCATCCCTTTTAAAAATACCTTTTACTTGATGCATTATGTTTTGATATATCCCAGTCAAATTAAGGAGAGGCTGACAACTACATATGGCAATCTGATTAATGACATAATATGATTTATGTGCTTCATTTTAGTACATTGGGTCATTCTGACTTTTTTTAATATATTCCTACAGATGTGAATGAGCACCATATTAAATCCTGCTTCAGACAAAAATCTCCCATTGAGATTGAAATGATTGAACATTTTCATTTAATGGAGATTGCGTAAGGGATTTGGGTTAGATTTTTTTTTTCTTTAAGTCAGCCCAAGTGCCATGTAAGGGAATTTTCAGAAAAGTCTCTACTAGCAAATACCAGACATTTTAAAGACACTAAATAGCTATTAAAGTGCACATCTAGGCACTTCTACAGAAGACCCAGACCTTTTCAGAGTTGGCAGTTCTCTGGGGCTACACCAGCCTGCACTGAAGTCCACTGACATCAGTTTACCACAGTTGAGGTTTTGATGCAAGCTCAGCACATTTTCACATTTACATGAACAGCAAAACCAAAGAACATGCATGCCAGACAAAGATACAATTCCAAATCACTCTGCATTGAGGTCAGCTATCAAGGGCATGGAGGCAGAACCATAATGTCTTTGTATTTCTTTCTCCTTACAGCAGTTACTAATAGCACAAGAAAAAACTACATGATCAAGCATCCCTCTCCATATGTCAACCACTTTCAGCAACTGCTTATACTACACACATGTAGGAACCTGTTTCAATTGACTGGAATGCTTCTTTTTACCATTGAGTGTCTAGAATGTTGAGGATCAATCAATAACAAGCCATAACTTAGCGTAATATAACTTTTTTGCCATGAGACCCTGTCCAGAATATTTTTTTTTTAAATTATTATTATTATTATTGACAAGTCCACAAAACGGAATGAGAAGAAAATAGTTTTCTAGTCCTTAAAATAGCTCAGATTCCAATATTACCTTGGAGCTTTCTGTTGGCCCTAATACTGCTGCTTCTCATGTCAAATGATGGACAGAATTAGGCCATTACTGAGAGCTTTGAAAATCCAGCTCACTGATGACTACTTGATTCATCCAGCTTCTTTCCCATTACAACAGTTTCAGAAACAATATGAGAAAGTGAGCTAAAAAAAGAGTATAAACACATCATCAAAATATTTGTTGGAATTCTGAAAATTTTCAACAAGCCTCCATAACCAGGGGGTGGAGGGATACAACAGACTAAAATGTAAACACAGCATTTCATTTACACATTTTTTCAATAAATATGTGTTTTGGTCAACTGCAGCTACTTCTATTTTAAAGAAACTCAATGTCACAATATCCTTGTATTATCCCTGCAAAAGCTTTTTGTTATATCTCTTTTCCTGGTAGTTTTAGGCAATGTTTAGGCCTCTCTGACACTAAAGACAATGCAATTCATTAAGCTTAATTATAAGGGATTGGAGTCAGGGATTAGTTTATTGCTTAAATGTACACAGTAATTATTACTGATGCTAAGAAGGATATTTAATCACTAAGAAGCTCCTATTGCATTATTGCTGGTGGCACTGGCACCAGATTACCAAAATTGTGTCTTCAGGATTCATCAGCATCACACAGGCATATGGAATTTTTTTCATTCTGTTTCTTTCTGCATTTTTTACTTTCCATTGCTTTGTGGACCAACAGAGAACAGAAGGGAGCAAGGCTGTTCTTCTCATTTCATTGGGGGAAATCAGCAAACACCGCTAAGATGCAAGCAAGTCTCAAAACACAGCAGTTTGTCTCAGGACTTCAAACTCCAGCAAGTCCAAAGAGGCAATTCACAGAGATGTTTAACAGGAAAAGTCAAAACTGACTCACATTTCTTCATTCTTAACAAGCCAGTATGGAATTTGCAGTTTACAGACTGAAGTGAAGACTTGCTGGGCACTTTCCCATTCTCCACAACACTGAGATTGCTTAGCTGAGAGCCAGGCTGCATTGTCTGTCCGTCATGGTCTTCACATAAACCCTGGGTGCTTCTGTCTAATTCTATGACAGTTGATCAGTCTGTTGCAGGAAACAACGGCAAGAGAGTCTCCAGACTAGGAGGCTCTAGGTAGTCATACTGCCTCATCCCAGCGGTATCGTTTCATTCTGTGAACCAGGCCACATGACACTGAAGCAATCCTATTTTTGGCTCCTTGTTGCTGAAATGCCACTGCTAACCACCAGCAAAAATGTCCCTTTCTCCTTCAACTTTTCGAATTTTATCTGAACTCTTTCCACTTCATTCCCCATTATTAAAAATATTCTTTTTTATTCCTATTTTGCCTTTTTTTCCGTACTTTCCCCTCAAAAAACCCCAACACAGTAGGTAGTCAAAGCAACACAATCTTCTCTACAATTCATGGTATTTTGGACTGACTCGTAAAAGCTGTGATCGCTTACTGACTGGACATACCTGGTTTAATTAAAGGATCAGGAAACATGTTGTATCAGGAGGGACAACTGAAAATAATAACAGCTGCTGAAAGCAACATCTGCAATGTCTCCGCAAGATCAAAATTTTGGACTGTTGAGCAAACAAGAAGCTACTGTGATATTTTGCAGTAGGGATCACCTGTCAGGAATCTAAAGTTCACTTGCATTCAAAAAAGTATTTCCTTTCCTCTGTTGTAACAGAAAGTAGCAACTCAAAATAATTCCTTCCATACCCTGGAACTTCCAAAGTGTTTATAACAAAACCAATGTGATAGTTTTGGGTTTTTTTCTTTTTTAGAGTGATGTAATATATGTCCATTTCAAAGGGCGTACCAGAACAGAACTTGACATGTCCTATTCTATCTTGTCTAATATTAAGTAAAGTTGGTGGACTCTGCCCCACTTTATATCTAATAGATATACAAACCTGTCATGTTCAATAAAGTAGGATTGTTTTTATAAAATCTCTCTCAAAAAAGAAAACTATCAATCATGGAAACAGTTATGTACATTAATATTCTAATACAAAACTGAAA
The DNA here is from genome assembly GCA_013401275.1 of Pandion haliaetus. Lineage (NCBI taxonomy): Eukaryota > Metazoa > Chordata > Aves > Accipitriformes > Pandionidae > Pandion > Pandion haliaetus. Next base: position 74,347 of record VYZV01040415.1, read on the forward strand.
GTGCATCATTGTTATATAGTCACAAGGGAATAGAAATGCAGAATTAAGGGTAAGGTTATTTGCGGGGTGTGTTCTCATGGCAGATAATGCTGCAGTTCACTATTACTGTAATATATTACAGAAGTAGTTAAAAAATAAAAACATTACTTTAACTCAACCGTTCATCATAAACTCATTTGGCTGGTAATAAACTGTTTGTCTGGAATGTGTTATACCAAATGATGGTAAGCCACTTTACAAGCAAAAGTATTATACAGGTCTTACAGATAGTTTTTCCTATAAATGAGAGGTTGCTTAGTTGCTTCATTAAAAAAAAAAAAAAAATTCAAATATGGAAAAAGAAAACAACTTGCAACCAAACAGGTTTTAATATTTATGAAACATTTTTAAAAGAAAAGAGTATTTTTAGTTCAGATGAACATAAAGAGTTCAATGCTAAACTAAACCTTGGTTTCCTTAAGATTCTTTACGTGCTTCTGAAAGCTTTGTTCTGTCTAGATCATTTTGAAATGAAAAAAAAAAACAAAAACCCAAAATCCTGTTTCATGCAAGCAACTAAGACATTTCTAAATTCTTTCCTTCATTTTATTTCTATCAGCTTAGCTCTCTAGCCACCTCACATTATATCCCTCCCCTTTTGGGTAAGAAGAAATACTACAGACCATTGCATTCAGAAGCAGAAGACCTAAGAGAAAAGGCCTAAACATCACGAGTCTTGGTCTCATTTCCCTTTCCCTGGGTGCTGAGCACTTGTGTATATTATCTGTTTTTCACTGCAGATCCATCATGTAGCTTCTCAGGAGCCCACAAAGTGGTCTAAACCATGCCTCTGCCAGCCACAGGAGGACACTGGTCTGTTCTCACCAGAGAAAGCTGAAATGGACACCCAGACCAGCTATTTCTGCTTCTGCTATCATAAACATCGCTTGTAGAGGCATTAACTGCTCTGAGGGTCCTACTGCTACCTTCTACCCCTCAAAACTAGCTGCAGTTTGCTATGACTCCATCTTGGCTTTGGCAGGGGCCGTTAGCATGGTTTTCCCAAAATATAGAATAACCAAGGAAGACAATGCAAAAGCTGTGGCAGTTCTTCTACCTACTGTGTCTCTGGCCAGAGCCAGCCCTTCTTCCCTGCACTTTTGATAAACTTCAACCAATATCAAACCTAAGTGTCTGACTATGAAAATTATATGTCTTTGGAAGATGTTATTTTTCTTTAGTCTTCTGGAAATTAAGCAGATCTTTTTATTTAGCCTAATTAAAGATATGCCAAATCAACAACAAAAATATTACTCTGGGACAAACTAATTGCTCCTAAAATGTCTTCTTGCAAATAAATAAAATAAAATAAAAAATAAAAAGGGAAAAAAAGACAAAACGAGATTTTACACAGCAGATTCCTTCTTTCTATGTTTCATGGGAAAATAAGCAAGCCAGTAAAGCTCAGCAGGAGGCAGAAATCACACTTCTTACAACTGTAGCAAGAAATTCTCCATTGCAGGGAGTTTCTCACAAAGCCTTCCAAGCTTAGCAACCAGCATGCATATAGTATTCCAATACTTGCCAGCATGCCTCAAAGACTGCAGAGGTACATTACAAAATTGTGGTTCTCTACATCTGTGTTTTCTACCACAGGCAGTATTAATAAAAGAAAACTATTAATAGAAAAGCTATCTGTGAGAAGATCAACATCAGTCTACTACTAGTCTACAATTCAAGCAAGGCCAAGTAATCTGGAGTACCTGGTTTTGATCAAGGTGTGTATTTCATTCTGTGAACTATACAACTAGCCTGTCATTTTTAAGAATATTTTTTGGGCAAGCACACACACTTGGCAAGGCAGCCCTAACACATCGCCTCCCAGGGGGCCCTTTTCTGACCATCTATCCTCACTGCAAGTCAAGGCTTCCCTATGTGCTAAGTTGTATCCTAAGGCAAACACCTGACAACATTGTTTCAAGAACTCCTTTCATCGGATGTGAATTCTACCTGTAAGACAAATCAGAAGGACACAAAGGTGCTTTCAAGCTTCACAGTGACACATATGGGAAATAGAAGCTGCAACCTATTAAATTCGGCTTGTTTCACTATGCATTTACAGCAGAGCCACATGACTTTCAACCACACTAAAATCCAGGAAAAGCACAGTGTCTGAGATTAGGAAGCCAGAAGGGGTGATGTCGTGGTTTCAGCTCAGTCAGTAACAAAGCACCAGGAAGCCCCTCACTCACTGCCACCCCCTCCCCTGGCCACAGTGGGATGAGGAGAAAATCCAAAGGCAGGCTCGTGGGTCGAGACAAGGACTGGGAGGGATCACTCCCCACTTGTGGTCACGGGCAAAAGACAGGCTCAACTTGGGGAAGAAACAATATCCATTTAATTTACTACAAATCAAATCAAAACCAAGGGTACTAGGAAGGAAAACCAAACATCAGAACACCTCCCCCCACCCCTCCCGNTCTCCAACGTGGGTCCTTTCCGCGGGCTGCAGTTCCTCACAAACTCCCCTGGCACGGGTCCTTTCCGTGGGCTGCTCTCCAGTCACACACTGCTCCAGCACGGTTTTTACCATGGGGTTACGGCCATCTTCAGGAGCCTCCGCTCCACCGTTCACCCCCATGGGCTGCAGGGGGACAGCCTGCCATCTCACCACGGGCTGCAGGGCCATCAGCCTCCTCAGGCGCCCCTCCTTCCCCTCCTTCTTCACTGACTCCAGTATCAGCAGAGATGTTCCTCTCAGGTTTTCCAACCCCCACACTACCGGTTCCCCTTCTTAAATCTGTTCTCCCGGAGGCGCTACCACCGTCACTCCCCTCCCAGAGCCGGTCCGACATTTTGACGCCGGGGACCTTCTAGCAGCTTCTTAAAGGGGCCGCCTCTGCAGCCCCCCTCCCCTGCCACCAAGGAAAACTGCGCCACACAAACCCATAACAGGTGATCACCACCTCCTTCATCTGGTCTTTTTTCATGCCACCACCCATGGACCCCCACCTGCTAATTACTATGACAAACTCATGATGTCTGTCAGATCCTTAGCAGCTACTTTATAAAGTACTTTAGAGTTTCATCCACATGATAGTGAAGTTGTAGTGGTGCTTAATTACCTTCCCTGCCAAAATAATGTGTGCCTTATTCCTAGCTTCTGTCTGGTTTTTGCTCTACAGAAACACGTGTAAACTTTGAATTAGAGTTTTTTGCTATTGTCAAGCTTTCTCGCCTTCCACAGGTGGATGAATGAAATGGATCCATTTTACTAGTAAAATGGCTTCTATTGGGACAGTAAAATCACCATATCAGTCAATATGGTGACCTGTAATTCCAGTGCTGAGTTGGACACCCTGGGTGAGAACAACATTCAAAGGAATTGAGAAGCCAAGGCTTGGGGAGAGAAAAAAAAATTCAGAAAGAGGGAAGGAAATTTCAAGCAATTTGATAACCACTTGCAAATAATAAAGTTTTGCACAGGTGCTGGCAGCTTGGAATTATGCTTAACTAATTATCTGCACTTGCCAATATTTATAGAGAAAGTGTAAAGTACATGCATAAAGTGTGCAGATTTTATATAAACGCACATACTTTGCTATAAAAATGCTCTCTTTGTCCCCTGCTTAACAGTAAAGGCGATAGCATCATCCAATCAAAGGAAGAAGCAAGAGCAGTTCAAGGGGAGAATTATTTTTATTGTAAATTTCCAGAGGGAATTAACCAATTTTCTGTATTATGATAGAATCAGCATATTGTAGATTGAACCTGTAGATAATGTCAAAGCAGAAGAGGCGCTTTCAGATTTGTGTGCCTGCTGAATCTCAAACACAAAAGGCTGCCGTACTTCTGTTTGCTCTGCAGTTTTTCTCATCAATGTGCACATTATTGGACCTTACTGCAGTTGCAATAAGCACTTCAGCCTGGCTGATGAGAGAAGTGAAAATACCCCTTGAACCTCATGTGATTCAGTACTTGGCAACGACTGCCCCTCCCATCAATGCATGTGTGATGGTGAAAGAACAGGAAGGAAATGAGATCATGGCCATATTCAAAGAATTCTTTGAGCATAGGTAGATGCCGTGTGGTTTAAAATAAAAAAAGTCTTTTATTATTATTGCTATCCTACGATCTAAACCTGAATATGATTACTTCATACAGAAAAGAAGTTGGCAGGGAACTAACATGAAAATAAGGGCAATACAAAACAGCTAGGAAAAGCAAGAGAGCGCTCATAACCTTCAAGTCCTGCTTTCTTACATTCAATTAGCATATACATTTTAACATGTCTCCTGCAATATTCAGGAAAATGACACAGTGCCCTTCTGGATATATTTTATTGAAATCGGTGGATTCAGTGCCAGATATAATGAAATAAGCATTAAAGATGATATTTTACTCTTTGAGTTTGAACGATTTTTTAGAAGAGCAAGTGTGAATGAATAGGAGAGAGGATGGTACCAAGCTACTCAAGTAGCAAGCTATCATCTAAATCTAATATACAAGTAAATTTGGTAACACTGCAGAAAAGGGTTGCCTCTTCTTTTCCTACTAGAGTTCCCCATATTTCTGTTCTCCTAGTTTCTTAGGAAACAGGTGCAGCAGAGTACTGCAACTTCTAGTCTTGAGGGCACTAACTGGGACACATCCAGTTTTGTAGAGCTGGAAATAACGTGTTACATTTTAC
>VYZV01040415.1:84981-107090 GCA_013401275.1 Pandion haliaetus
ACTTACAGAAAGTTCTTATTTGGAATAATGAGCAGATGAAATAATTCACCATGGAATAAACTGTAAATAGTGCTCAATTCTCAGGTGACATATAAATGCAAAAGGAGAAAGTGAACAAGTTCTCATGAAACTAAGCAAATGCATTATTCAGTTACCTGTTATTTAATCTGCCCACTACTATTCCCCACCTCTTCCCAGCAACTACTGGGACAAACAGTTCCCTTCGATTCACTTACACATCTGCTTCAGACAGAGGACGACCTGACTGCACTTCATTACTGCAATCCCTCCTGCTACATACAGAAGAGGTAAACATTTCAAAAGCTCATAAACTGCTAAGGAACCCCAGCTTCCAGCTGAAAATCTCTGGGAGTTAGGGATGCAAATGCATGGAAAGGTCTGGGTTGTTAGGCCCCTCCGTACCACTGACTCAGATGAACTTTGACTCACACACTTAAAAGCCTTTGAAAATGGGATGAAGTTTCTAACTCCCATTGACACTTGAAAACTAGGTCCAGTCTCAGAGACTGCAAGATTGAGCAAGGCAATAATTTCTCAATACTATCCTTGTTGTTTCTCGTAGGTTGGGTACTTGCTTGGGAACGCAAGTAAGAACCTATTCATTAGTTATAGCTTTCCAAATTGGGGGTTGCTAAACAAATCTTTTTTGTGAAAGAATCACAGCACAACAAAGGATCATCTTGCTATTCTCTGCAATGGGCGTATCTCCTAAAATCATCTGCAAAGTGTATGACCAGAATGCTACTCACTAGTTTTATTTGGTGCAGAATTTAATTGACAAACTGCTCAATTCCAATTACCTAGTTTAATTCAGATATTACGGGAGATGAGAAAGTCTCTCAAACATTACATCTACAGTAACTTTTTAAATTCCTGCTTTTGGACAATATCATATTCCATTTTTATGCAGTACATGAAACAAAACAATATAACCTATGCCAAAGGTAACACATCAGAAGTTCTGGCAGACCACGTGAAAGCACATTGCGGTTTAGATTTTGGGGAGAGAGTTTCTACCAACTGTTGCCTCCACCTCTTGCCCCACTTGTATTCAGTGGTGCTGTTAGAAAGTTTAAGGAGGCTGCCAAGACTTTCTCCATGCCTTTCTCTTCCTCCTCCCATTATCTACCCCTCCCTTCTCTTTTCAGCACAGAGGCTACAGGGGCTGCGGTCTCACTGAGCGAGGAAAGCATTGATCTATTTTGCCAGAACATAATACCTGGTTGTATGATCAGAAAGATTCAAGCAGTCCACCAGGATGTCAAGTTTAGGCCCAGCTGAATCTTTCAACAAGCTTGCTGCCAGGGGATAAGCTTTGTAACTTGGCAGGGATTACCTCACCTCACTTCAGTCAGCTAGAGGAAGTGCACGCCTCTAACCATTCTATGCACCCTTCTCCTCCCATCCATTAATCAAACTGAGGAAAGAGAATCTTGGCAGAAGTTCTCCCAAAAAAATGAAGACACACTTCAGTAAATATGCCTCTGATGAACAAGGCCTTGGGGACCTCCATAACCAATTAAAACTTCCGTGACTTATAAGGAAGAAATGTAAAAAGGGGAAACACACACATGACACAAAATTATAGAAGCCATTCAGGCAGGCTTCCATATATCTGGGTTATTACTATATGTTAATGATTTATTATTATTGCTTGTTTTAAATTGCAACACACAACTTGCATTGTAATCACTTGCCTATAAAATATGCTGTGGGAGAGATCACCACATTCTACCAAGATCAGCTCTGCTGTGTTTCAGAGAGAAACATGTAATTACAAAAAAGGGCATCGTGGACTCTAAACTTGTCAGACTGATTGTACAATGGGTATAGGCAGCTGTCCACATCAAAGATGCAGGCCTTACATGTAAGGCAAAAAAGATGACACTGACAGACACAAAAATATTCTCTTTAAATACTAATCAGAAACTCTCCCAGATCAAATCAGTTCTCTTCACACTTTGAATGTAACAGCAGAATCAAAGTCCAGTTTTGGTCTCTGCTTTCATTATTTTAATGTAGATAATCCTAGCAGTAGAGCATTAACTATTGTACACAGAGGCATACACTGACAGTCTGGACATAGCTGAAGGGCAGGAAAAGCTGGCTTCAAGGGAAAAGACAGATATTTGCATCAGCTTCAGCTGGGCCAAGATTTCAATCCACTATTGAACAGGTTGCACCTCAGAATTCAAGCCCTGTCATAAACACCTTCTACTCAGGTTTGGGTACTTCAGAAATACCCTGCTGTACTCAGAAGATCTACAATGAGTAGGAACAAATAGAGGATGGCTATAAAGCTACTATATAATGCAGCAATATAAAGCAGGTATGCAGCTTAAAAGACAGTTTCGATAGCTCAGCTTACTGCCCACTGTTTTAGAGTGAAACAACATAACTTGCTTCACCCATAAAGCCAGCCAACAAAGCTCCAAATTTTGTAGTACTTGAACAAAACCATCATGCAGAGAGCTGCAAGAAACATCTTCTAACTGAACCATGAAGACAATGGAAAGAATTCCATTTTGACCCCAAAGAAAAATTCAATTTTATAAAAACACCACACCTGCAAGTATGCCAGTCTCTTGTGTCCTATGTGAATGTCCTAACTTATAAGCCTAGAGCCTCAACAGTTTCAACATCTCTCTCCCTCTGGCCCAGTAACATTTACACAAAGCTTAGTGATTTTCTCATAGGACAGGCAGCCAACAAAGTCACACAGCATAATCTTGTACACTGATTTTTAAGAGGAGGGAGAAAGAAGGAAAAAATTCTAGTTCTGGCTCTGAACACTGTAAAGTGGAGTCCTAAACCCTACCTCGCACGGTGCTGAGAAGCATCCCAACTCCCAAGCTATTTCATGCTCAGCCATCAAAGAGAACAGATTTTCCACCACAGTCTGGGGAATGGTGCCAAACCCCGTTTTGGGTTTGTATGGCACAGTTTTGGTAGCGGGGGAGGGGCTGCAGAGGTGGCTCCTTTAAGAAGCTGCTAGAAGCTCCCCCGGCTCCAAGTCGGAGCCGCCTCTGGCCCAGGCCGAGCCAGTCAGTGATGGTGGTAGCGCCTCTGGGAGAACAGATTTAAGAGGGAAAACCTGCAGTGAGTGGGAGTTGGAACGTGAGAGGAACCCCTGTGCAGATCCCGAGGTCAGTGAAAAAGGAGGGGGAGGAGGGGCGCCTGAGGAGGCTGATGGCCCTGCAGCCCGTGGGGAGAAGGCAGGCTGTCCCCCTGCAGCCCAGGGAGGGGAGCGGGGAAGCGGAGGCCCACCTGCTGCCCATGGAGGACCCCATGCAGGAGCAAGTGATGCCCTTGAAGATGGCTGTGACTCCATCAGAAGCCCGCACTGGAGCAGTTTTTGCCTGAAGGACTGTGGCCCATGGAAAGGACCCACGCTGGAGCAGTTCATGAAAGACTCTAGCCCGTGGGAAGGACCCATTCCATTATTTTTATTCTCTTTGAGCAACCCTCCAATCTGGTCACGAATAAACACCAAACACACACACACAAAAGGAATTTTAGACATCTCTGCATCTCTACGTCTTTAAGATAAACTACAGAGAAAAATCATTCTTTTCTATGTACCTAGAGACCTGTGCCTTGCCAGTAGATCCTCCCTGCCGGTGGAGCCAAGAGAAAGTGATGACACTTGTGTATGCCCTTCAAAAAGCGTTATGAAGGGCTTTCAGAACAGGGTGGGAGAGCAACCAAAAATGCTGAAGCAGTTGAACATTAAGTATCTGCTGTTGAAATGAGTAAGAATGCCCTTACTGAGATTGGCAGTAGGGCTTTGGGGCTCAATTGTCAGTCAAGAATCCACAACTTCATTAGGAGTAAACTTGAAAGAAAAATTATGCTTTTCACCTTCTCCACTGACATAATGAAAGCTTTTCACCTCAAGTACATACAGTTACAGGTGGTTTTCTTTCCTAATTATCCTTGTAAAACACGTTTGCAAGATGATTTCTTTGGTATTGTCTGGCATTTGAATAGCACTTTTCAGTTCCTTTTCATCTGTTCAGTCTATATTATTAGATTAGAAGAGCATCTTTATGGAGTATTCTCTGAAGCTATCTTCATCTCTAGCTTTTCTCAGCACTTTTAGGTATAATCCATAACAAAGTAAAGGGTAAGGGAGCTATTGATTATAGCACTATAATCACCAATACCGTCTCCATTAAGAAGAGATGTTAATGCAACAAACTGACCAAAGGTCAAAATTGACAGGACTGGCTCTGCCGTGCCTAAGCATGGCCATGCATGCAAGGGCTACTGAGCAAATAGCATTGACCTGCAGATTTACCAGTTACACTGTTTTGGAAATTAACAGAAAATCTTAACCAACACCCTAAAAAAGGAGAAAGGGATCAAATCAAGACAGAATGAAGAAACTGCAACATCTGAAGAAGTGGTGCTAGGTACCTACCTCACTTTGGCCTTTTCTTCTTGGATCCTATTGCAGGAAGCTGAACGTGTACTGCTATTAATCGACCTGAAAATATTCCTCCCTAAAATCTGAAGCACTATGGACATCTTGGGAGAAGCAGGAAGTTCTGAAAGGACATGCTCCTTGATTTTACTCCTCAGAGCACATAAGGTTATGCAACCCTTTATACACCCAAAGCACAACTCCTTTCACATCAGCTGGGAAAACTGCTGACCACTCATCAGTATAATCCAGGCTACTAAAAAATAAAAATCTACTGGAAAATATTACATTACAGCTTTTTATTTACTGGGCTAAATCCAAATGCATGCAAACCTTTGTAGTAACATCACTAAATCCAGCAGTGGTGCATCAGCCAGCCTCTCCTTTGAATAAGGCCTACTGTATTTGCAACAAATAAAAGTGGAGTCCAGGCTTCCATGTATCCACTGATACTAGACGAGGTTAATGCTTGCTCAGTAGGCAGCTAACGGGACAGAAGGCTGCTTCTGTTTAAGGGTAGGCTTACCTCTTCACTCACGAAAATTAACTGCAGCTATGTCACTGTGTGAACCTGCCAAGAGGTGGCACTGGAAGGACACAATTTGGAAGGAGCCAGTCAAACTTCTGCCCCAGGACAGGGCGGTGAGAATCAGTTTGCTCACGCAAAACTAGCGAAGTGCCCACGGTTCACCGGTTTCAACCTGTAACTGAAGGCAGCGTTTCCACCTAGTTCTGCAAGTTCATCACACTAAACCTACTCGCACAAAAGAACACGCACACGTACACCAAATAACGAAGGGTTCTTTTGGTTTGGAACACAGGGAAGCAGTAAGAAACGTTAGATTAGATCACATTATTTTCACCCCCCCCAAAATCAGAAGGACTGTTTCCCTATTTTTTAAGCACTGCTGATAATGAATTGAAAAGAAAAAAGCCACTAGTAAGACAATCAAACTTAATTCAAAGCTGCTATTAACCTTACAGCTCTCTACATATCTGTGACAATTTCTAAGACCACAAGGAAAAGCAGGCTTGTTTTTAGTGAGCTTAAATCTACTACACGGGGATCCACATCTCCCATGGAGAAGTTTTAGCAATCTACAAATAGCAGAAGTAAGAAAAAAAATTGCAAATCATGGTACTAGAAGAGTGCCTGTAATATTACACGTGGCAGGGCACCCCTACTTGTAGTGTGCAGCCATATGCGTGTATGTGCATATTTACACATACACCTATGCACAAATCTATCAATACATTATCTAAATTAAATTTTAGACACTTTCCCAGTGAAACATTTCAATAGTATCCATAGCAATATGGATCAGTAGTCCTGAATTAACTTATTGGAAATTTGTGTTCTATGGGAAGTTTCAGAGTCAAGATTTTCTTTTCAGCTGGTAGAGAACAGTTCTCATTTTACTCTCCCTCCCTCTGTCCTTCCCCAGATTCTCCACCAAAGGAAAATAGTTTCTGGTCAGCCTGGTTTTGTTTGTTTTTACTCATTCCAACAAAACAATTTATCACAACATATTTAAGTCCCAATGCTAAGAAAATTTATACACACACTTTAGTTCATTGTAAATGAGCAAGCTGCTGCAGTTAATGAATCTGCTCATAAGTAAATCTAAGTTTGTACATTTGCATGACTGGAGTCTAAAATCAGGTTACTCAAGACAAGAATTTGGCTATGTACAATTTAATCACATGTAACAGCTTCTATGTATATAGCATTTGAAGTATTTTGAGTAGTTTATTTCTGAATAAAGGTTTTGTGCACTGACTTGTGTGCAGTGGCCCAACCAGTCCCCAGACATATTACAAGACAGAAGTAAAAATGCTCGTTTTAACTGACATTTCATATAAGGTTGGTCGTTCACTTTCATCAGGAGGAAAAAGTTGGAACAGTGTTTACAGATGTTTACTGAATATTGAGCAACTCTGGAGTCTTTAAGTGACTGGATAGTTTTGCAATTCATCATAATCAAGAATTACTGGATAACTTAATTGTGAATATTAACATATCATAATTGCAATGGCACAATTTTGAGTTGACATATGTTCATTATAATCTACACCTAAATTGCCAAAGTATGCTTAAGTCTGGTTTACTGTCATTGGGCAGTAACAGCTCTGGTGCTAGGTTTATTGTCTTAGGGAGGGATTTTGCTTGGTTTTTTTCCCTTCCAATGGACATCACAATGGAAAGAAAAACTAAGACCCAGTGCAAAAAGATTAAATGCTTCATAAGTATCTGTATGGCAAGCAGATGAAAACTCTCATTTCTTTTGCCTTTATGAATGCAAAAAAATGCATCTGAGAAAAAAGTTGAACTCACCAATTTGTTCCAACAAAATGTTATCAGAGTCTGTCACATTTCAATTACCTGTATAATCAAATCATAAATGAAAATCACACAGCATTAAAAAAACCCTCTAATGTTCCAAGTCAAAATATATTCTTTATAGAGAGAGGTAACTCACATCGTTATGCTTCAAATTGATTACCACAAACTGTACTTATAATTAGATATAACTAATGCAATTTAAGGAAGAGAAAACTAATATTTGAAACTAAACACTGTAAGTAATCTTGTTGCTTTCCAGTCAGTTACCAAGCAGAAAATGTACTGTCTCGCTAATTTACTATTATTAGAAACATCAGACTCTTAATCTATTCTAAGAACATAACTATGTATTTAAGGTAGTATTTCCCAGCTGTATTTCAAAACAACAAACTTGTTGGATTTTGCTGAAGTAAAAAGTGCAGAGCTCCTCCACTATTACTATAAAAGGATGAACCAGAAGAGGTAGAGTAGGAGCGAGCTGAAAACTGCTGCAGTATAGCTAACCAACATTATCTTATTTTTAGGTGCTTAAATGCTTGATTCATAATAGAAACTAAACCAAAATAGAACCATGAATTAAAAAAAAAAACCTACAAAACAAAACGTAAAATCTTTGTGGAAGTTCAAGTGACAGATGCTATACAACCAAAGCGACATTTGGCATAATTTCAGCTAACATGTCTTTCTTAGGACCCCCAAATAATTGTTGCACTATGCAGATGACAGGACACACAAACGTGCAGGCAATATTCCATGACAATTCTCTCTGCCAAGCCTTTGGGATTCTTCATTAGCATTCTCAGATGATTATTTATACAATTAGGCCGTTACCCACACACAGCTTTTGCTTTCTACAGCAGGTCTTATGGGTTCCACTACCTTCATGCTAACCTCATGTTATGGTCTTATTCACCCAATAGGTTAAGATCAACAATAGTACCACATGTTAACTGTTGAGACTCATACCACAGCCTCCTTTGCTCCATCCGTAATAGCTCCATTGTGAGCACCACATACTTTCTAGCCTCCCTAGCTGAACTATCAGGCACAGATATTTCCCTACTCAAGTAGGATGGACAGAGGTTCCCCACCATTAGGACTACAGCAATAGCATCGTGGCCCTCTCCAATACTAAGTGTGAAGGTTTCCTCCTCCTCTTAGCCACCTGCAAACCGTGCAGAATTCTCTCCTTCTTGTGCACTTACCCTCTCTCAGCCACACCAGGAATAATGGCTGAACAAGGAATTGCTGTGTTCTCCTCAGAGCGGCAGCTGCTGTTGCTACTCCCTGCTGCCTCCCAAGGGCTCCTATCTGTTGACAAAACACAACACATAACCTAAGGCAACGAGGCAAACAGAGCTACCTTAAACTGCAGTTCTCTGAAGGAGCAGTATGTGAAATTTCAGCACAGCCTCAAGAGTAGTACAATTCATGTATCAAGCACTGCTCAAGCCTATGCCTCAACGCACGATTTAGTTTCAAGCATATAGAAGAGTTGTACTCATGCTTTGTACACATTAGCAATGTGGGTTTTATCTCACCTATTGCTAGAAGATAGCAACACTATGCTCCTTCACACACAGTGGGAATTATGATCACCTCTGTCTAGTTGCCCAGAGCCAGAGAAGGGCGACATAAATATTATGTACCACTTGTTACCGCAACAAACACAGCCTAACAGGGAAGCAGAAGCAGGTAGGTCCTGTACTTCAGACCTACCCTGGGAAATCCTAAGAAGGACCAGAACTTGTAAGGCTAGATTCAGAAGACTCAAAACCCACAGTATTATGTTATCGTCGCACAACAAAAAAATCTTATCATGCTGGCACCGGAAGAGATCTGTTCTCTAGAACTAAGCTTCTCTAGCTCAGGAACATTGCAAGCCTCCGCTACAATATTCCAGACAACTTGCTGTGCTGTTACACTCCCTGATAGCTGGTGGGCCTGGTGTACTGTAGTTTCCAAGGTGATTTGTGGGCTGAAGGCCTCATATGTACAAGCAGGCATACCAGTCATTTAAACTTCCCTTATTTATCTCAATTTTCAAGCCCTGAAATACAAGCCCACTATGCAACAACACTTTATATTGAGCATGACTCACCCACCTATAAAGAAACGGTGCAAGAAAACTTACTTCTACAAAGGTCACTTAATGGCATCTTCTGGCAAGTAACTTACCAGCATAACTAATTGAAACTCTTGACATCACACTGAAGTACCTTGATTGCATTCCTCAGGGATTGGTATTGAGACTGGCACTGCTTAACATCTCTGTTGGTGACATGGACAGTGGATCAAGTGGACCCTCAGCAAGTTTGATGATAATGCAGTTGACATGCTGGAGGGAAGGCATGCCACCCAGAGGGACCTGGACAGGATTGAGAGGTAGGCCTGTGTGAACCTCATGAAGTTCAACAAGGCCAAGTGCAAGGTCCTGCACGTGGGTCAGGGCAATCCCAAGCACAAGTACAGGCTGGGCAATGAGTGGATTGAGAGCAGCTGTGAGGAGAAGGACTTGGGGGTGTTGGTAGATGAGAAGCTCAACATGACCTGGCAACATGCACTTGCACCCCAGAAAGCCAACTGTATCCTGGGCTGTGTCAAGAGAAGCATGACCAACAGGTTGAGGGAGGGGATTCTCCCCCTCTACTCAGCTCTTGTGCGACCCCACCTGGAGTACTGCATTCAGCTCTTGGGTCCCCAACATAAGAAGGACATAGACCTGTTAGAGTGGGTCCAGAGGAGGGCCACAAAGATGATCAGAGGCCTGGAGAACCTCTCTGATGATGACAGGCTGAGAGAGTTGGGGTTGTTCAGCCTGGAGAAGAGAAGGCTCCAGGGAGGCCTTATGGCAGCCTTCTGGTACCTAAAGGGGGCCTACAGGAAAGATGGGGAGGGCCTCTTTATCAGGGATTGTAGTGATAGGATGGAGGGTAATGATTTTAAACTAAAAGAGGGTAGATTCAGACTGGGTGTAAGGAAGAAGTTCTTCACTGTGAGGGTAGTGAGGCACTGGAACAGGTTTCCCAGAGAGGCTGTGGATGCCCCATCCCTGGAAGTGTTCAAGGCTAGGTTGGATGGGGCTTTGAGCAACCTGGTCTAGTGGAAGGGGTCCCTTCCCATGGCAGGGGGGTTGGAACTAGATGATCCTGAAGGTCCCTTCCAACCCAAACCATTCTATGATTCTATGCCTGGTTTCATCAATACTTATAACAGCAGCAGCATTCTGAGCAGTACATTCACAATCTTCATTTCATGATCAGTACTGCAAGCAGACACCCCTTCCCACACAGTAAGAAATGGAAGAGGAAATTTTATTACAAAGATGACTGTCATACTAATAGTTCTGAGCTCTTGTCAAGGCACAGAGCTCACTTTAAAAGCCACTTCAGGACAAAAAGCTGTTTTTCTACATGGAGGTCCACATCCTACAAAATTTAACAGGAAAGAATGCTACTGACTTGATTTATATTTTCTTCCTTAATGTCAAGTGCCCAAAAGAAGACTGATCCAGAAGTGATCTGTATAAAGAAATGATCTGGATTTGGCAGTGGGGCAAACCATTCAATTGCAGTCCATCCTCTTGCACCCGTATGCTCTCATCTAGCATTCAGGCTAAGGTATTTTCTGAAGGTGCTTAGTGTTCCCTTTTTACTTTGCAAGAGCAAACGCCTGACTATTCAAAAAGGAAAACAACTGAGGTGGGCAGCAGCAATTCTTTAACCTTAGTGCAAGCTGGGCTTCAGCAGTTTTCCTCAACTGACCCACAATTTCAGATAGTGCAGGCAGCAGCTCTAAGTAAACACTACTGTCTGCTGTCAGGCCCAAATCTAAAGCCTGCCAATTCAAGTGTGAGCCTCTATTATGCAGAGCTGTAAGACCATAGAAGCTGACAAACAGGAGTATGTATGTTTGTGTGTGCATGTGCACGTGTTTGAAAATCACAGGTGAGACATACAGATTCACCCTCTGTGTTGTAAATTCAACATTAGCTTTGGGCAAAGTGCATATGAAAATCACGCATGTGAGAATCAATTACAAAGCTCAAAAAGATATCTTTAGCCTTCTCCTGTTTCAAGGCATCTAAAAGTTGCACTTTTAGTATAAGTTCTTTCTACTAATATGCCAAGAGTCTTCAAAAGAGGAGAATACAAAAACACCTTTCTGACTAAAATTCAGCATCCACAAGGACCAAGGCATACCACTAAGCATCTCAGTGCAACAGGTAAGTCCACCGCTTGCCTGTGGCAGGAAGCCATGCTCATTGCTGTCAGGGCAAAGCAGCTACTGAGGAAGTACTCAGCATCTGTCAACAATTTTTCTGCTGGACTGAGTTCAATCCCATGGACAGCAAGGTAAGAAATATAAGAACATGTAGATACACCCCCAAGAAGAACCCAGAGAATCCCATTTGTCTTCTACCAGAGAAGAAACAAAACAACACAGAAACACAAAGCAGCACTATGCATGTACGTATCATTGAAGAGATGACCACAGAGTCAAGTGTTCATACTAAGATGTAACAGGTGCGTTTTAGCAATTCAACCCACTCTGAAAAGACACTTGCTTACACTTGGTGCACACATAGGAATCAAGATCTTTCAAGAATTTTACCTTACTTATAACTTTTTTGCTTTGGGGGGCTGGTGTCTCCCGCCCAGATCTCTTCGTTCTACCACCAGAATAACTTGGCGTCACATACTGATACGTGGAACATAACCAGAACACTGTGCAATAAGAAAATACAATTTTCTTATTATATAAATGGGGTCCAGAGGGAAAGCAGTGGAAGTGTCCTCTGGAGGAAAGAAAGTAAACTGGCATCAAGGATGGAAGAACTACTGAGGATTGTCACTGGTCCGATATTTCATTTGGTGATGTTATCATTGAAATTTTTGGGAACCACAACTTGTCAAACTTTAATACACTTTGCCAATTGTGTGAATGAATTGACCTTAACCTAATTGAAGGTCACCACTCAGAAAACCCCACCCAAACCCAGAGATTGCAATTAGGGATTATATGCAAAGAAGAAAAGACAGATGTTAAGAAATTAGCATTATGCTTTTATAGCTCCCATGTTGATACTCAACAGCTGAGTTTTAGTGGACACATCATTGGTTTGTTAATAGCAGCAGTCATAAAAGCCCTAATGAAGCCCCATGTGCACCGAGACCACACAAACTAAAATCTTGTATTCTTGTTTCAGCACCTTGGAAAAAACACCTTTCCTGTATGCTCTGATTTTTAAATTATTTTGCTGGGGGTTTAGATTCTTACTTTGTTTGCTTCTTCCTGTCACTACCCTTCACTTCCAGTATTCTGACATCCTGAACTGTCAAGAGTCAATGTGTGAAAGCTCTCAAACTTGATTGTCAAAATACTGAAACAATTTCCTTGTGTTTATCTTCTTCGCTCTCTGAGTGTTTGCAATAAAACTGCTTCCAAATTCAATGTTTGTGTTTAAGAGCATGTAGTATTAGCTAGAGAGGCTCAGAGTGCAATCCCATTGATATTACATACTATGAAGCAAGCACAAAAGAAATCCAGCGATTTCTATAGCCAAGTTTTTGCTATGTAACTCAGGAACAAACATTTTTTTCTCTCACTCTCTGAGACAGTTCATTAAAAAAAGTATCAGAAATTGCTTGCTCTTTTTGTGATGGATTTTGTTCTCATGAGAAGTGACAGATAATGCTGGTAGCTGCTGTTTAGTCTCTGGGATTTTAGTCTGCCCAAGAAGCCATCCCAATTCCCAGTTCACCGGTCAGGTTTATAAATTGGGCAGTGGCAAGTCATGTTAAATGGAAACAATCTCAACACTACAGTGTTCATTGCCACAAAACACAATCTCTGACCTATTGACACAAGTGATTTAATAGGCTTTTCCTCTTGTGGCCACAGGGTTTTAAGTAGGCTTTACTTACGGGCCATCATCAGAAGAGACACAGGACTCTAAATTGCCTGCCATATAAAAACTGCCAACAGAGAAAGCGCTTGTCATGATGCCATACAATAGCGACCTGCCAACATATAGCTGTTAAGGAAAATGCAATGCCTTTATCTCATTCCACCGGAAGCACTGACAGTTCTGCACAGCTATCTCCAGTGGAAACACCAGCTTCAGGAAGTAGAGATCGCTGCTGAATTTCACAAGACATTTCATGGATTTAGATGGAACAGTGAAATTAAGAGTCATCGTAGAGTTACACTAGAATAACTGTCAGCAGAGTACAACCATGTCCTCGTGCCTCCTAGGTTCTTCCTTCTAACCTCCTGCAGACCTGAAATCCCACATGTTCCTTCTCTGACAAGTCTAGCTGGTTTCAGAATATGTAACATGGCTGCGTGAATTCTAAAGGGAAAACTGTACGCAGCCAACCTCAAAGTCACCTTGCTGAAGCCTGAACTGATTCTTACCAGTGCTGAAAAAGTAAAGATTTGAATACCTTACATGCACAAATGCCCATTCCCATGGAAAAAAGGAGGCGGAAAACAGTGCCTCATTTTAGTTTCGCAAATCAGTATGACAGACTAGTTCACAGTCATGATAGCCTCAAGTATTCTTACAACAAACACAACATCCATTGAAGGTCAGGTAGGTAGAACAGAAGAAAAAGGGGGAAAGGAAATATTTCTGGTTTTGCCTGCCAAAATATTTGGACATTTGTTTTGTTTCCTTTTAACAATTAATTTAGATCAACTAGCTCACCCATCCTCCTGAAGTAGTGACAGCTGAAATAAAGTACTTCAACTACTTGATAAGCTGAGGAGAAAGAAAATGCCCAGCCAGGTGTTGCAGAGAACTGGCTTGCCTCTCAAACCCTCCTCCAGTGAGTGTTTAATCAATCATATAGAGCAGATATCATCTTAAGGACTGGAAACATTTCTCTCCAGGCCCTGAAAAGCTCCCTGCTGCTCCCACCTCAGTAAGAGCAGTGCAACTGTTGGGCATGAGGTAATCTGGCAAGTTAGCACTTCTACAGGAGCTAACCTCACAATGAAACCAAGCATGCTGGACAAACCCAGCTGTCTACAACTAGGTAAGAGATGTAGCTTATTACCTAACTCAGCCCACCTGTGACATACACTCCAGTCACTATGGCAAACAATTTGCTTAAGAATTGTCCAAATCACCTGAACAAACAGAAGCTTAAAGATGCATTACGAATTATAATTTCACCAGGTAACATTCACACAATGTATGATTTATGTTAATTGCGGCAGAGCTTCTATGGTATCAGGCCCCAAACCACAGCATGGGGTTGCAAACTGCGCTTAAGATGTTCCTGCATCCTGAAGAGAACTAAGAGTTAAATCGATTAATGTTTGTATGGTAGTGTGGAGGTACAATAGTGTTTGTGTGGACCTTCTTTCCTGGCTCATCAAATCCAGTCTTCTACTACTGTAAACACAGTAGCATACGATCACTACTGTTAAGTGATATAATTCCATTTAAAAGCAGTTTAACAATCCTGTTGTCCCCATCACACACACATACTCACTGGGAAGCTGTTCCAGAAGCTCACTCCACTCCTTCTGCGATACCAAAAACTATCAGTTCCTGGTCTAAGCTAAATTTGCAGTCAGTCATGGCCTTTTCCCCTGCTACCAGGTGCTGCCATAGGACTCGAGTAGTTAATTTCTTTCCCTGATACTTAACACCATCTATTTAGAGACAAGCCTATTTTGTCTCCAGTCAACAATAATGTTGGCTGGAAAGTCACCATTTCTAGTTCCCTAAAAGGAGACAGACCTTCCCTCCAGCCTCTTTGCCCCTGTTCTGGAGTCCACCTTCCTTGATCAAGAGACCAGAACTGTGCACGTGCGCACACTCCCCACACCACCCCTTTTTCCCACAGTTCTTCTAGTAATGACATCATTTATTAAAGAACAGAATGGTACACTGGGAAAAAAGAAATATTCTTCAGTTGTGGAACTCACTGTACAATTCCTAGTAATCACTGATGATCTTTCTCTCCACCAACCCTTCCCATATATGCTTTCACTAGCACAAAGTACCTAGTGCATACAATATTACCTTGGGCATATCATTTTGGGACAAGTGACAAACGCGATTTTGATAGATTTGGTTAAGGCTTTTGGATTGGAAGGGAGAAAAGGGCTGGGAGTGACTTCCTGAAAGAGGACAAAATTTTCCACAGAAGCATTTTGAAAAGTCTCCTCTGAAGCCACATGTACGTGGAAGCTCCCACTGAATCTTGCTCCAGAGCTGTGTCTGCACAAACAAGACAGTGTACGCATGGGCTCAGACTCACTCAAGAGGACAATTTTTGTGCCTTTTCTTTGCATAGCAAAATCGAAGTCAAGCAATGGGTAAGCACATACAGGATGGGTTAGCACCAGAAAGATAAATCAGAGCATGGGTAGGTGTAAGTTACCTAACTACTCAGGGGAGTAGTTTATGATCTCTTTATTAGAAAGCTATTGTTATCTGCAATCGACTTCTCAGGAACCTAGGCTCCCATCACAGGATATAAGTGTTAGCTACCCCCTTCAAACCATACCTGAGAAAACCATGGAAGAAGGTCCGACTGGGTTTTTTTTGCATCTGTCAAAATTAAAGAGGAAGTGTGAAATGTTGTTTTTTCTCCCTTGCAGCACTTTAACACTAGAATTCAGGCACCTGTGAGGTAATCATTTATCCATTGATACCACAGCAAAATTTTGAGCTGGTGTCTCACAGAGACTAGAAACGGCATCCTATTTACACAAGCCCTGCACTTTGTCTTTAAAGCAAGCATTCCATTTATCCAGAACTATGGAGCATGCAACTTCACACATCTATCAGCCAGTCTATAAGCCACACGCTGCAGTGAACTGCTGTTTTCTGAGCTAGGATCATTTGGATGAACACAGTACAAGTGACTAGTGGGATTGCCTACATGTCCAAACAGGATGTATAACACTCCAACTCATATCTCATCCATAAGGGGAATCACAGAGCTGGAAGGGAACTCAGCAAGTCACTGCTCCCACCTCCTACATGGCAAACAATGGAAGCGTTTAATTTGCTTGCTAACATTTTATTGCATAGTTGAATCCAATAAACAAGTTTTGCCTTTTTTCCAGAACTGTCCCCTGCATCTAATTTAATTTTTTAGAAAAGGAGGGAATGTTTCTTCCCAAAGGGTGCCTGAGAATGCTCTGCAGAGCAAGAATGATGAAAGACCAGAAGATCAAGTGGAGAGAAAGCTTGACTGTCGTGCAGTACAATTTCATAAGCCCTGGAAATGATGAAAAGCAAAATGGTTTTTTAAGAGATATCGATGGGACTGCTTGGAATGTGTGCAGCCCAGAGCAACTGAAATCTGCTAACTTAAAATGGGATGGACGGAAATTCACTGAGTGGTGTGGAAGTTTATTTTTAAGATTACCATTTAAAGGCTGTTTCGCTCAGCAGATTTAAGCATTCCTTCTTTAGAGGCTTACCTTGTCTCAGTGCACTGTTCTGCCCTTCCAGCAAAACAAAGCCATAATGGCCAGAAGTCTTCACTTAGTATCCCCTTTCTAAAAAAAGCCCTAACCAACCAACCTGAGAAGTGCAGGGTCTGACCAACCTAGAGACATGATAAAATACTGTAGGCTCTGTCCCTGTTTGTTTGTAGTGTACTCAACTCTTCTACCAGAGTTCCACTGGTATGTGGGCAACATACTTTCAGTGTTTAAAGTTAAGAAGCTTTTCCTAGTATCAAGCTAAGATCTCTATTGCTTCCAATTAGATTAATTACTTCTTGGCTTAACCTCAGAGGCAAAAGACAATTGTTCACTGCCCTCCTCTTGTGAGTACTTTATACGCTGGAAGAGATCTCATTTTTAGATTGAACAAGCAGTTTCTTTTCTTAAAGGTAACATCCAGCAACATTTACAGCTTCTTGGTAAAAATGATAAGAAGTCACCATGGGACTCTAAGATGAATCTACACCTTCCTGCAGTGCTCACAGGAATGCCTAAATCAGTAATCCAACTAGATTCTCACTTTTGTCAAATAGAGTAGAATAACTACAACTACCTCTCCCGCCTAATATAATTCACTCCTATTAACACATCCCAGAACATTAACGACTGTATTGCCTGCCGCAGCATCACTTTGTTGCTTTTATTGTATTTTCCAGTACACCAAAAAGATTGTTCTCACTCTGTATCCCAAACCATTTTGAAGCTGCCTGAGATTCCAAGGGATGACATGTGTCCAAACAGAAACCAAATAGCTGAATTCCTTCAGGTTCAGACCCTCTCTGTGGCCTCAGGTAATTGTTTTGTACCACTCATCAATTTGTAAAGGCAAAAAGCAAAACCAGAACACTCCAAAGAGAACTAGAAAAATTCATGGCAGAAATTGACGGTGTGGCTGGAGGCAACTTTTAGCAAGGAATCCTGTAACTAATGATTACTGCAACGTCGCTCATAGCTGACCACTTCTTACTACTTGGCAGCTCCAGCCTCAGTCAGACAGGATCCAGAGCTACCAGACAAGTTCACCTGATGGTTTCTTGCATCTACCTTATGTCCACGCAATGCATGGAAGCAGATCTCAGGAAACATGTATTCACTAAAATGGAAATCAGTTCTCTAAACACAGTTCAGTTACCTGTCTGAGATGAAAACAGGGTTTCACAACCCCTATGTTTGCAATTTAATTAGCTCCCTGCACCTTCAGTGCCTTCTTCCATGTTGCAACGATTTCTCCGTGGGTTCAATTTAGAAAGCAGTTGGGGTAGCTGCATGAAATAGCTGGCAGTCACGTTAGAGACAGGCTAGCTCCATTTTTTCTGCTGAGAGCAAGTAAATTGGCTGGGAAGCTGTCAAGTGTTGAAAAATTGTCCACAACAGTTTCTCTGTATTTTGAAGAATGCATTACTCATTTGACCTAAGTTTTTAAAACTAATGAGATTTTTCAAAATATCAACAACATACACACCCATTCTTTATTTAGAGACAAGATGTATAATCCAAGTATTTGAACAAAACATTATCAGCTTTCAGTGATGAACTAGATTCAGTGATCTGGAAGACTCTGCCCTGTCACTCTTTAGAGCTAGATGAACAGCTGGAAATCAGGCGTACCCCATGTCCAGTCCAAACTTGCATTACTCCACTCAGAATGTAGCAGCTGGACCCTCCTCAGAGCAGGGACCACAGTGCTCCCAGTTTCACTGCAGTCCAAAAGGCAGGATGCTATGAAAGCAGGGGCTGTTACAGACCAAAAGACAACTTTTTCCCAGTCACAACCTTTCCAAGTTCCCACCTCAACAGCAGAAACACTACAGAGAGCCTTGGCCCAGGATCCTTGGAGGTTGAGCAACATCCCCTGACCAAATCCACTCTCATCTTGCTGTACCAGTGTCGTGGTTTAACCCCAGCCAGCCAACTAAGTGCCATGCAGCTGTACACTCACTCCCCCCTACCCAGTGGGATGGGGGAGAGAATCAGAAAAAAAGTAAAACTCGTGGGTTGAGATAAAAACAGTTCAATAGAACAGAAAAGAAGAAACTAATAATGATAGCAATAACAATACTAAAATGACAATAATAATAATAAAAAAATGATTGGAATATACAAAACAAGTGATGGACAATGCAATTGCTCACCACCCTTTGTTCGACGCCAAGTTAGTTCCTGAGCAGCAATCCCTCCCTGCCCAGCTCCCCCAGTTTATATAGTAGGCATGACACCACACAGTATGGAATACCCTTTTGGCCTTTTAGGGTCAGCTGCCCTGGCTGTGTCCCCCCCAATTTCTTGTGCCCCTCCAGCCTTCTTGCTGGCTGGGCATCAGAAGCTGAAAAATCCTTGACTTGAGACTAAACATTACTTAGCAACAACTGAAACCATCAGTGTGTGATCAACATTCTTCTCATACCTAGCTCAAAACCATAGCACTGTACCAGCTGCTAGGAAGAAAATTAACTTCATCCCAGCCAAAACCAGGACAACCAGGAAAGGTATACACCTCCCACTCCCACCCCCCAAGCAATAGCTTTTTGTGCATCTGTGCTTGTGACACTCCTGTGAAACAACTAAGTGCTACTATCCATTTTTTATACAGGAGTAATGACATGAAAAAATGAAGGATTGTCCACATAGAAAAACTGTTAGGATCAAACAGATATGGGAACAGCGTGATCAGTACCTTTAAAAGCCTATGTGAATGGCAAGTGACATGAAAAGCAAAGGTGTAGCTTTTCTGCAGGAGAATTAACACAGAGTTGTTCACTCCTCAGCTACTCACACATCACTCACTCACAATTTCCCATACAAAGCCCAAGCAATGCACCTGCACAGTCATAAGAAATCCATCACAAAGCACGGGCAAATGCCAATATCCCAAAGAAAGGCCATAACCACTAGGCCATCCTTCAGTGCAACTCAGGTGTATGCCAGTTTACTCCAACAGTATGCAGAAAGTTCACACCCTGGAAGCCTATTTATAAATCAATTCCAAGAGCATGATATTCTCTGTGTACTGCTCCAGGCAGGTGAATATGGCTCGTGACAATAGTTTCACCTCCTGAAGCCTCTTATTTCCACTGTAAATAAAATTCACAGATAAAAGGCTTGTAGTTATAGTTTGATTCATGAGGCTTGATTTATACTGATGGGAGTAGAAAAATAAGGCTGCAGGTGCTGTGCAAACTCCTCAAAAGGGAAAGGGAAATCAAGTCTGAAATTTGAGGTGCTAACTGTAGAGCAGATTTAGACACATTTCCCTTTTTAACTGAAAAATGTTAATGTCAAAAGTTAAGCAGCACATGATTAAAATCAGAATTTCAATCTGGCTTCCCAACCACCACTGATAGAATAACAAAGACAGGCAAGAAACACTATAACGCACTTTGACTCCTCATTATGTTAATGCAGAGCATTTAAAGGTTAATTTGTCTCAACACACCACAAAGATAAGACCCCTTCAACACTATAGCAGGGACAACTGAGACACGTAGCAGCTATCTGATCTGTCCCAAGGAGCAGAACGGGGAACAGAGCCATGGTATCCAAGAGACTATACTTAAGGAAAGTTTGCTGGGGACTTGGGCTGGCTCCCACTACACAAAGTAGATAGAAGACTACTTCTGCGTGGATTAGTCACAAGGGATGAGCAAAGCATGATCAAGTTCAACATAGGGGCTCCATAGTCTGGTAGCAAGGCTTAGAGAACTGGATCTGAAGGACTGGACACAAGAGTGTTCATGAGTCTGTTTCTGTTGCTAATCCATTTATGTGCTCATGCTTTGTGTTGGGCTGTCCCTAAACACGAGACAGCCTGCTGCAGGAACTCTTAGTATCGGACAGACTGCAAGCAGATCCATCTCCACATGGAGCAGATCTCATTTCCACTGAATAACAATCTAGCTAAGAATGATTTTTTAGGTTGCTTCAGCCCTGGTTCTGTTTTAGCTAAATTAAGACTGAATGGAGGGTATTTCATATACAGAAGTTCACTGCCTAATACGCTTGCCAAGCAGAAGAGTAACTTATCCAGGGGAAGCATAATTATCACCACAACAAATCCTACACAGGATTTCCTGAGGCACTACCACAGGGTAATAAGGTTATAATCACCAACTGTGATAATTACAGCTAACGGAGAACTCCAAAAAAGAAGCATGCCTTCGTCTATCCAGCACCATTATTCTCAGGTCATTGTTATTGACAGGACATGACCACATGGAAGAATTAAGACATTTCAATACTGCTTCATCATAACGTGCTTGAATTATTTAGTTCAAAGCAGATGCAGAATATCAATTATTATTTTATCCATAAGTCTTCTAACAGAAGGGGGTTTATTATTGCTTATTAATACATGTGGCTATCTCCCAGGCAGGAGTGTAGCACACAGTAGGTTGAATCTGTATCCAACCTATTTCAGCCCTGAGTAGCATGCTTTCTTCAAGCTCTAAGTTTCCAGAAGCGTGATAACAGAAAGAACCAGCATTTTCCAGTTCTCAGAGAAGGGATGCTGAGGTATGCGTAGGTGAGAAACGGAAGGGGGGGGGGAAAACCCTACCTGTGGGAATGCAATCTTAAACATCAAGTCCTCCAGCAGAGTCATTTATAACCCATCATTCCTGATCACTGATTGCTCCTAAGTTACATGGCATACAGTGCACTTGATAACAAATTATCCCCTTCATCTCCTTGCCAGAAGAAAGATGTCACTAAGTCAGTGTACAGTACATTTACTCTAGAAAATACATTTAGTTGCTTAAAAATGAAGCTTCCTTGCCCCAGTTTTGACAGGCTCTGAAAAAATTCTGCCATCCACTTAGCTCAGCTTAAAAAAAAAATTCATAAAAAGCACACACTGCCATAACAAATCATTAAAATTATATGTTTAGAAACTTACATGGCTATTGAAAATACGATTAGTTTTTAATAACTCTGCGCCTGATGCATGGATGGAGTAGTATGCATTCCCAAAGGGTACGTACATACCATGTCAAAAAAACAGAGGAAGAGATGAGAATGAAGAAACAAAACAAACCTGTCATTCTCAGCCTGGTATTAGAGTGTCCAGCATTCAATCTCAAGAACTGGGCAAGAGCCAAAGAAAGATGTGCCTTTTCTCCTAGTCCCAACCCCTTGAAAAGCCTACTTTCGTTCCTCAGAACCAAGATCTTCTGGGTGACGCAAGAGACTGCTACTGAACTTCTGTGCAGCCTTGTGCAAATTGCTTTCCTGTCCCATATGTACGCTACTTTCCACTGCACAAATGTTGTCTTGTCATTCATTGCATATGTAGTGCCTACACCAGTGGAGTCTTTAGCTGCTGCCCTAGTATTAATAGAGGACAATAGCAATCTGATATTGTTCATTTGCAAGGGAGCCAGCTTCCTGACCAGCAGTTCACAAAAATTCCCACCCCTACACAGAAAGTAATGATTGTCCCCAGTCAGTGAACTTGGTTAACTATTTAATTTGTTTTGCAGATGCAAATAGCTCAATCTCATGTTGAGTTATGAGGTGTAGTGTAATGTTCTGACTTTGCCATGGAGCTCACCCAGAAGTACCTTTCAAGCTTAAAACAACCAGAACTTTGAAAGCATGAACACAAAGCTAAAGTAGAAATGTCTATCAGCATCTCTGATCAACTGGAAAATATATTTCTTGGAGCTGTGAATAGTCATACATCTAGGTAGAGGTCAACGGTGTCCTTCAACTCTTCACAATGCAAAGTCCCTGCTGTAGACACTACAAACATCAACTTCTGCAGAGTTCTCAGTTTTGCTTCAACTCCTACACAGCAGACATTTCATTTTGCCCATCTGTCTCCCTCCTTCAGATGTGCCTAGA
>VYZV01040415.1:113939-127574 GCA_013401275.1 Pandion haliaetus
CTGGGCCAGAGGAGGGTCCGACTCTTTGGCACCAGGGAAGCTTCCAGCAGCTTCTTAAAGGAGCCACCTTTGCAGCCCCCTCCCCCACTACCAAAGAAAACCGTGCCACACAAACCCATAACACCCGTGAATATGTGATCTTCTATGACATTCACAGAAATAAATAGAGCAAATAAGCAGGTCTAGCTTCAAGGCTTATCTTATCTGAACAACCTTGCCAAACAGAAAGAGATTCAGTTAACACTCAGATCCAGCTGTGAAGTGCCTATCTGTATCTACAAACCCTCACAGGCAGCAACCTTCAGTCTCAGGCAACATCCTGGTATTTTGGTTGATGCCACCAGTTAAGTTAAACCAGCATGGTAAATAGCAAGCCGTTATGCAGCAAGAAACGAAGAGTATACCTCAAAACACAGCATGCTAGCCTAAGGCCTGCAAGTCAACAAACTGCATAGCACCTACACTGAAGCCTCAATACACTGAATATTGTTATATTTATGGATGGACAACCATTGTTCTGTGGAAGAGGAATGGATTTAAGCACATGTATTAAACATTTTGTTAAACTTCAGCCTGACCTGCTAAGATGTATAAACAGAGAGCTTTTGCTCTGTTTAATCCTTTTAAAACATGTCTGACACCTTCAATGCTGTTAACTCTGATCTTCAGTTACATCACTCAGCTCAAGTGGCTGAGGTAACATTCAGGGTCCTACACGTACAAAACTGTCTTTGGTAAGAAAGAGTAAGTATGGGAAAGACCTGCTGACCTAGGGAGTGGAGCTGGGAGGAGGTCTAGGGGGCTAGAAACCAACCTTTGTGCTATTGCTATGTGCACACAATTCCACCACCACCCGGCTGATTATTACACAAAAACCTTCTATAATGGGTTTATTTTATATCCTTCTCTTTTCCCAAGTATTCTCGTTAAGGAATCTCAATACCCTTGTAAAACCAGAGCACAATCTGGTTTCTGTCACAGAAGCCACAGTCCAGAGATGGATTTGTTTTCTGTTGTGTCTATGTTACCTCTTAGACTATGCTTTATATTCCTTCAGATACTTTAATTGGGCCTGTAATTAGACCCTACCTCCCTACCTTTATGTACCTTTTCCCAGCTTCCTTTTCAAAGTGCTAGATCCTAACAATATTAACATTCTCCTCTGGAACCTCTTGAGATCCTAGCAGTAATTTCACGCACCAATAATGTTTTACTGAAAATAAACAGACCTAAAACATTGGTAACCTGGGAATAATCAAGAAGTCACACATGTCATTACATACAGCCAAACTGCCTAGTGACCTCTGTAATTATGTCACTCATTAACATATCCCCAGCCAGCCCAATTTCCCTCTGGGTGATAGAAAGCATACCTGTCCGGCTAAGCAGACTGAAAAGGTGTGACCGACAAAGGCAATGAAACCTAATGGGATAGAACCCAGGTGCCATAAAGGTTTAGGCTCACTGGAGTGGTTTTGTTGTAAGGGCTGATGATCAAATTCCAGGTCTGCTGCAGGAAACTGATATTTATTCTGGCACAGCTCTAATATTACACATTTTAAAGGATTCGAGGCACCTTTTGCATTCCTACTAATTACAGCCTAACCTCTACCAAATCATTCTAGACAGAGGCACGTGAGACTCCACTACTGCCTAAAATAAGGGAACTATTTCCCTCAAAAGCACTGATGCCTCCATATCCACATCTCTCCTTCTCCACAGGCAGCATAGAAACTTTGGTCATGTGCCAAGGAATGGGCAAATGTCAGGATAATATGTTTAAACCAAAACCAAACATCACACACAAACAACACACCACACACCACAGCTTTAATCCTCCAAGCACTGAGATATATTCAGAAGAATGAGACAGTCTCCTTTCTTGTTACATACAGCAAATCTCCTTGCACCAGCAAAACACTTCCAATAATCCCTTGCAGCATAAATGCCTGGTGGTTCTTCTCCGAATAATAAAACTTGGCACATCTGCACAAAAAAAAAGGGGAAAGTTACCTTTTTAGCCTCAGGACCATCTTCATAGTTGCAACAGCCATTTCAAGGTGTCAGAGACTACTGAAACGGGAAATGGATTACTCTGGGGACTGTGGTACTAGTGGGTCTTTAAGAACTTTTGAAACAAATATACAACAAAAAAAAAATGCACAAACATATCCTTTCTCAGGTCAGAGGAAAGGAGTACCTGGCCATTGAGAGTCATACTTGAACAATTTTCCTGTGATTCCATGTAATTTCTAGAAAACTTTTAAAAATAACTAGGAGATGGACAATATGTATTATTCTTTGCTTTCCTACAACTCAAACATAAGACATTTCAGTCTGAAGCGTTCGTCTCCTGAGGATTACCTTTCTACTCTAAGGTAGTCTAACGGAGAAAGAAAAGCTACTCCAAAGTTCAGTTCATTCACTGCCTTCTAAAACATGCAGGTTGAATCAGCCTCTGGCACTTATCTCTGCCCAAAGACTACTGGCAGAATCTGGTTCGCTGGCTTAGACCAAAATCTAACTGTAAGCACAATGAATCTTTCCTTTGGTCTGGCTGAATCCACAGGCAACTGCAGATGGTTTGTAACACTAACAGGCAGAGAACAATACAACACTATACATCTTCAAGCAAATTACCATATTCTTGAAATATTTTAATTCAATTGTATTTCTTTGGTCTTAAAAAGAACTGAAGCCACCCGTCTCCATTTCAGTGAACAGCTATTTTTCTGAATTTGCCGTTAAACTAAAATGGAGAGAGTGAGTTTGTGGTTTTCATTAAGGTTTTCTTTTTCCTTTGCTTTTAATGGCATGTTGAAACCCACAGAAGAACAATCACTTGCTCTCATTATGTTTCAGTCTTCGATTACAGCACTACAGAGGAGCAATCTTATTTCAAAATTACTTTCTTAATGGGAATAAGTCAATCTCATAATTTATTGAATTCTCAAACTCCAAATACAATGGCAAACACTGTACATAAGCTAACTCAAGATAACAAATTACAGTAAGTAGTAAAAAACCACAGAAATGTAATTATACAGTTTCAACAGTTGTTCTTGTCAGGGCAATGGAAAGCACCCAAAAACCACCTCACATGACAGAGTTAGAGACCTCTGGTCCAGGCTTTGGGGTCAAGTCATGACAGAGGACAAGTGCTTCAGAAATAGCTGCTACAGTAACACTCACATCCTAGACTTCATGGATTCATTCTCATTCCCATTGGCAGAAACTGGATTTTCTTTCCCCTAGACTTCTCGGTATCACTAAGTACTAACATTTTGGGTATTAAAGACAAACCTCCAGTTTGTCATTCCAGCACTAAGGACTGGGGCACACATGAGCTCCCTTTCCTTGCTGGACAACAGATGTGGATAAAGCAGAAGCAAAGAGGTAGACCATAGTCTATGTCATATTATATGTGAAAAGAGTGGGAGAGCACATGTCATGGTTTAACCCCAGCCAGCAACTAAGCACCACGCAGCCTCTCACTCACTCCCCCCCCATACCCAGTGGGACGGGGGAGAGAATCAGGAAAAAAGGTAAAATTCGTGGGTTGAGATAAAAACAGTTTAATGGATCAGAAAGGGAGAAAATAATAATTAAAATAATGACAACAATAAAATGACAACAATAATAATAATAAAAGGATTGGAATATACAAAACAAGTGATGCACAGTGCAATTGCTCACCACCCGCCAATCAGTGCCCAGTTAGTCCCTGAGCAGTGATCCACCCCTCAGGCCAACTCCCCCCAGTTTATATACTGGACATGACGTCACACGGTATGGAATACCCCGTTGGCCAGTTGGGGTCAGCTGCCCTGGTTGTGTCCCCTCACAACTTCTTGTGCCCCTCCAGCCTTCTTGCTGGCTGGGCATCAGAAGCTGAAAAATCCTTGACTTGAGACTAAACATTACTTAGCAACAACTGAAACCATCAGTGTGTTATCAACATTCTTCTCATACTGAACCCAAAACCATAGCACTGTACCAGCTACTAGGAAGACAATTAACTCTATCCCAGCTGAAACCAGGACTGAACATTACCACTTTTAGATAAATTATTGCCCAACTGACAAGGGTTTGGGGTAGGACTCCAAAAAGACGCCAACTCAGCTCTGTCGAAGACTTTGCTATGACCCTGAGCAAACTGTTTATCTTCTTTCCCTTCACTTTGTCACAGCAACTTAGACTGCAGCTTCTTTAGGAAAGAACTACATCTTAGCATATAAAGAGAACCTCATCTTAATTTGATCCTCTAGACATCACTGTAATTACAAACAACAATAAGCAGGGGAAATGATCAAATAATTAATATGAAAAAACAGAGATGCATCTTATAAATTATTCAAGTAGCTACAGTTATTAATAACTTCCTAGATTACTGAAACTAAGCCAACAATAAAAATAAAATTTATTTTTTTTACCACTTCCTTCCATTACCATCACTCTGTAAGACAGAAAACTACAATGGCGCATTTAACCTGAGTAAGGACACCACCACTGCTAAGTGTTGCCTTTGGACAGAAAGCCTTGCAGGGGAATTTTTCCATTGCAATGATTTGCAAAGTCATAATAATATTTCTATGTCCATATTAAATTTTATAGAGGTTATTTTTTTATTACCAAATATAAATTTGGGGCCTCTATTACCTGCCACGCTGTCTTAAAATAATTCCAAGGTTATGCTGTCATCGCATAACTCTGGAAATTTGTAACCCTAATTCAAGCACTGGAAATATAACACATAATATACAGCAAAAGAAACAACATAACGCCAAGCACAATTTTATACTACAATAAGCTGGGGAGTGGCTGAGCAGAAAATTCATCTTTCATATTGTATGCATCAGTAGTCCATAAGTGAAGATCATACCTCTATCAAATGCTTGAATGATAATGTCTCCTGTGAAGCCATTTCTGAAGTGTCAAAAGACAACAGCAATAGTTTTCTGGAGTCCAGAAGTCAATTGTTTGGCTATCTGGAAATCGACATAACATAGAAACCTGGTTTTGCTCATGTTCACTTTCTACTCAGTGTACCCAGCCTTGGCTCCGGGTCCTCTTCCCTCCTCTTTTTTGTCAGATCAAAGGCAATTCCTAGAAGATGCAACTTTTGCACCGATACAGAGTAATAGGAGAAAGCAGCAATAAAGCTCCTTAGTTGCCAGATATTAAGAAGAGCAGGAAACTTATTTGTACTTTGCATAACGAAGCCTGTTAAAAAGCCAGGAACTCCATGCGAAACACTCCACAGACACATTGTCTGGCAAGCTGTTTGTTAAGCCTCAAGTTTTGCCACACTGTGACAGACCTTGTCCTAAGCATTTCACAACCAAGAGATTCAGCTTTCCATACAATAGAGGGGAACAAGGACTCAGACTTCCCTTGTAAAGCAGCCCACCACACACTGATGAAAAACACCATGCATGAAGCGTTATCATCACTGTATCATACAGAAATATGCCTTTGTTTAGTGGGAAGACAGCAAGGCATGCAAGGGTAGGATAGAATCTGCTAGCAAGCACCAGGTTCAGCCAGTAACACAGAGGCAGAATAGCAATGGACTACAAAGGTCTAAACAGACTCCAATAAAGCAACAGCTTTATTGGATGCACCAATCTATGAATGCTCACACATTTTGCACTATGAAACAGAATGATCTGCATCATGCTAAGAGCTGTCTCTGTGCACAAATGTAAAGGAGATAGCTCTTTTGTATAGGTTTCTCCAAGATAAAAACAATTTCTAAAAAATGGACTGGTCAAAGTCTGTGATAATTCACAGTTTTACAGAAATTACCAAGCCAAAATTGGTAGTTGCTGCACTGGGGATGGCTTCACTGTTCTTAGCAGCCTCTGTTTTATAGCTGTACATAAAACATGCTCAAAATGGACCTCAGAACAGTGTCTCTGCCTCCATCCCAAGGCAGGAAAAGTACAATTAAGTAGTTTTTCATTATCATGCAGGTACTCAAACTGCAGGAGTAGGAGGGCCAAACCCTGACCACCCAGGAAAATAGAGGGAAATTTCAATGAACAGAACACAGGAAATTAAGCATAGATCAATGGCTGGTGGAAAAAAGCCCTGCTCAAGGAGACAGCTGAGCAGAACCTAGTCACAGTAGTAAGAGACCCTGCAGTCTCACATCAGAAAGGGCACGCTTTCATGAACTACACAGGACAAGGCTCTATGCTACTACCACTGTTTCCTGTAAAGCCGAACACCTAACAGGGTAGCTAACAACAACAAAAAAAGCATGCAGTGAACCCAGGGCAGACTTGTTAGCAAGTCTAATATTAGTTGTACTGAAAACTAGTAACACCAGAAAACATTTCAAATGTGTTCCCCATGTTTTGCTTCCGAGTCTGCGACTTTGCTGTACTGATATGTGGGCTATGAATGTCCACTCGAGAAATGGCACACAGCAATATTACCCTTTCCCCCAGGCTACATTTGAGAACTAAAAGGACAATGAAACACAACAGCACCCGTGTCGTGGGTCTTTTATTTTTGGCCAATAGGACCTTTGCGGCATGAAAAAGATAGCATGAAGGCAACAACTTGGGACACTAAATTTTCATCCTTATCATGTTTGGCAACCATCAAATTTTGCACGATCTTTAACAGTGTGTCCTTCATTTTCTCAACACCCAGGTTGAAGCACCTTGTCCAAAAGCAGCAAGTACTTGAAACTGCTGCTGATGTCTAGAGACAGCAGTCTGACACCACAGAAGAGAAGAAGAATTTACACAGCCAAATAATTGAATTGAGACAATAAATGGACATTTGTGCTGATTCCAGCTTGTCCTTCCCTCTGACTGCATCTCAGCTACAGGATGAAGCTGTTAACAGTGAGGTGCACAGTGATAATTTAATATACAGAGTATTCACTATTACTGTAGGAAGCAACACAGGAAATACCTACTGGAAATAAAGATGCCTTACCTTCAGAGCAAGATACAGTGTGCAGTAGAAAACGTACGGGGACTGACTCTGAGCATGAAGCACAACCAACAGTAAACAGCTACCAGTTCTGCAAGCACTACCACCCCCTGCTCAGTCTGAGACAGGGATCCTCCAGGAAAAAACAGAAAACATGACCATGTAGCTAAAGCCCTTTGAGAACATATATGTAGAAAAGGGGAAAAGATTAGTGTAAACCCATCCATAATCAGAGAGCTTTATAATTATTTAGCATTTGATTTGGGAAGTTTATCCTTTTTTTTTTTTCCTTTTTTATTTTTTTTTTATTCTCCTTAAATGGGTCTTCAGTTTATAAAGCACACTGCTCATTCTCTCTATAGGCAGACAAAAATCACATATACCCAATGAGAAGCAGCACCTGACAGGAAGGAAAGTCCATAGTGCATGTAACTATCATATACCCACGGGGATGGAAGGGACATCAAGAAGTTACAGGGCCAACTCCCACCTCAAGGCAAGCTCAGTTTTGCCTGTGTCATTCCTGATCAATATTTGCCTGACCTGCAATTAAAGACCAGCCATGGAGACTTCAGATCCTGGCCAGAAAGTCTAATCCACTATCCTTTTTCACTGGAGTGCTTTTTCTTAACTTTTTCTTCCAGAAACGTAAGCCTACAAATTCCTGTGCTATCCACTACAAACATGGGGTATAGTGGGTGGTTTTCCTCCTCTTTTAAAAAGGAAAATTATTTCAAATGTGTTGGTATTCTGATAATCACCACTACCCTTAAAATGGAGAAATATACCCAGTAATGGTAATACAACTCCTGAGAATCACAGGCACTGAAATAATATCTTTTGCGGAAAAAAAAAACCCAACCCAACCCTATTTACACCTACAGCTTTTTCACTATTGTTAACAAAAAAATTTGCACATCAGGGTTTTGCCTCTTACAATTAGTGCTACTTACTTTCTGGTCAGTTATGAAACCTATTTCCATAAGACAAAGATAAATTTATACTAGGAACAAAGCAGAGCCATTTTATGCTGCAACCAGAGTTTTTGTTCTGCTTTTAGCAACAAACACCCCCAAAAGACAAAAAATCTTTAGATATTTGAGGAGATCTTTAAATCCCAAAAGCCAAATTTTCATCAGAAATAAGCAGAGCCAGTTGACTTCTTCATTTGAAGAAATAAAAAACCCTCAAAAAACCTCAAGAGAAGCAGATGATAAACAATCCCGCTGCTTGCTTTGCCTTCACTGCATGTCTTCCACACAGGGTTTTGACCACACCTACAGGGCTCTCTGCAAACTCTACATGAGCCTTGGAGTCCCTACGATGTGCCCACCTGTCACAGCAGAGGCCAAATTGTGCGTTCCCCCCTTGCGCTCTGCAGAGCCCTATGGTGACCTTCCATCTTCCCAGCAGCCTGAAGCATTCGAGCCTTCTCTCAAAGGAAGACAAGTGTCAACTCTTTTTAAGGGACTAATTCATGCATGCAAGAACAAGTAAGTCTATGTATACATTTGTATAAGCAAGCTCTGACTCAAGGTAAGGGAAATGAAGAGTGGAATTTTCTGGGAGGTTTACTATAGATCTGAACAGAAACAGTTAAGCCAGGTCTCTCTACATCACAAAATTCACCAGTGATAATTGTAAAACAGAGCATCACTAAAGCCAAAAAAGCCCAATGAAGATTAAGGAAACAATTTTTTAAAAAAAGCTATTCATGCTGTCAATTCTCCAAAGGATCTAATAAACCTGAAGGCAAACCAGCAGTCCAAATCCTGCCCCTCTGGAAAACTTAGAGCAGCAGACTCTGGGAATTTGTCACTGATTTGTGTAAAATGGCTAGCAGTATGTCTCAGAGTTGACCTATGTCTACACAGAAATGGCAGCAGGCCTTGCTCAGCAGGGTTTTTGCTCTTGAATCACCATCAAAATTCTCCTGGTCCAACTCAGTAGTCCAGAGCCGGGAGCATTCATTGTTCAGACGAGATCCTTTCTCTAGAAAGTATATGCCTCGCCTATTTAGCACGCTCCTATTCCTCTGGGGAGCGGGGCAGTAATACCCTTGTACAAACGGGAGAAAGATAGTGAAAGACAAGTATTTCAATTTTGAAGTAACTCTCCTTGGAAATGCATTTGCATGTGTAGGATGAGCTTTAGCACACATATACTTGTCCAAAAATTCAAGAAGGTTGCTTTTACAAAATAAACATGTGGAAAAGCACAATCCTGCATCAAGGACAGCTCTGCTACTGCTGGCCCAGGGCCACAAGGGGCAGACAGTGAGACCCAGCTCTCCACCCTTACCATCCAAAGGTCTAAGTCTGCGCCCACATTGTATCCACTGCATCTATAGTAAACCTGTTTGGTACAAGAGCACTTACCACT
This sequence comes from Pandion haliaetus, assembly GCA_013401275.1. Taxonomy (NCBI): domain Eukaryota; kingdom Metazoa; phylum Chordata; class Aves; order Accipitriformes; family Pandionidae; genus Pandion; species Pandion haliaetus. The sequence goes on from VYZV01040415.1 coordinate 123,273, forward strand.
ACAGCAATACAGGCCCTCAACAGCATCAGTAATGGTATTTCAGCATCTCAGACAGTGGAAGAAAATTCCAACAGTGCCCAACATGAGAACTGTGAGCTCTTGTGAAAATCTGCGCTCAAACTCTAAACAGTGGCCGTATCAGCTGGTCCCCAAGTAGCCAGGGCCAGTCAGCCACTAGGAAAGTGAGCATTCACAAAAGAAAGCGTGCTACCTGCTGAATAGAAGGGCTTTAGCAATTTACTGGCACAGGAAATGCAGTACTTAAGTCAAGGGTACTTATTTATAGCCTACTTGATTGCAGAAAAATAGACAACAGAAACTTCTGTTTCTTTCCTAACATGACTTTTGACCAATCTCCCACCTGCATTTTAAATTGATAGAGCCTTTCTTTCAATATGACACCAAAATGAGGCTGTGGGAATTCAGGATTAGCTTACAGTAAGTGGAAATTCAAGATTAGCTTTCAGTCAAAAATACTGTGGGACTGTGGTTCACAGTTCTACACTCAGCTTGCAAACATATTCTGGAAAAATAAGACCCTAAATAACAGATGATATGGCAAAGCTAGTGGATGCCACATGGCGAGATACAAAGCCGTCAAGGAAAGAAGACATTTTGTAAAAAGTAAATAAAAATGTAGTACTAAAAATTGACTATATTTATTTCATACCCCCATAGGATTTGGTTTCATTCCCAAATGTTGCTACACCAATAAATCCTCCTTCCCTAGGAAGTTACAGCAATACAAAGGATAGAGGAAATGACACATAAACAATCTGTGTGTTGACAAGAAGGCAATTTTGTAATATGTTGTTATTTATGGCCAACACTTAAGCAGATGGAAGATGCATCAAAATGAGAGTTTCATTTAGAACATGCAGGCCCGGCAGAAGTCTCTGCAGGAGAGGTGCACCATGGGAAAATACAAGGCATTTAACAGCTAGAACTGCATTACAATATTTGTTGTAACTTCAAAAGAAACACATGGTAACATACTGGAGACGAGGTAAAGGTGCAACCCAGAGAGGGTCTCTCAAATAGGCAGTGAAAGGAGGAGTATGGACTGAAGCCTTTTCCAGGGGCGTACCTACCCTGAGCAGCCCCCTTGCTTCCTGAAGGAAGTGGCAGATCCCGTGACACGTCCTGCTGGAAGTCTGCCATTTTGCTGCTCCTTGCCCCAGTACGGGTGACATCCCTCCCTTTCACAGGTGCAGGCTCTGAACCATGGTCATGATGGCGAAAGCAGGTGCAGGACTTGGCCCTCACTCTGTGCGCTATCTGACTAGATTTGCATTCGTTAGTGCACCCTGTTCATTAGGCATCCCGGGGGCTGCCTCCCTCCCGCACTGCTTAGAGCACACGGTGATACAGCGGGGGGACGGTACGGACTGGCCCAACAGGCCCGTGAGCAATTTCCACCCATAACTCTTGAGCAACACAGCATGCAGCTCCCAAAGAATGCACTCATTTTAACTGCATTGCTTTCCATCGTATTAGCTCATGCATGAAAGGGGAAAATAAATTAGCAAGGGAAAAATATTTACGCCTCCTCCTCCTCTCCCCCCCAGTATTTCATTTGATTCTAAATCAGTTTGGAAGCCCTGCTGGCATCAGGGCCCTGAAGCGCTGACAGCCTCAGGGAGCTTTTAATATCTGAGAGTCCAGCTCTCTATTTTCCTCTCAATTGGCAAGGCCCCTTAGTCATACCATGGGACACAAGAGGGAGCAAAGCAGTCTTTTTCTAATAACTGATTTAACTTCCCAATCAAAGCTGAATTTTAAGAGTTTCCCACCCACTGATGGGAGTGGATTCCCATCCACCTTCTCAACCCCCTCCCACACCCGCTGGCAATCCAGCTCCTCATGTCAGATGGCTGTGTTCACCAGGGGTTAGGTTTGTATTTTAGTTTCCAAACCAGTTATATGCTCTGTCTGTGCCTTCCTGCCTCCCTCTGCTATCTCTGAGCTCATTAGCCAATTTCAGCTGCGTTTGCCAGGAAGGAAGAGCCCTCAAAAACATTTATGTTTTTTTGCAGGATGCAGCAGCAGAGCAAGTGAAGAGGCCATTTTAGACCCTGGCTGGGGAAAAGCCTGTACCATGAATGCTCTCCCTGACCAGGCCCCAGCGAACCTACACGGGAGATGTGCCTCAAGACACAAACCCATAGGAAACTAAGGTTCATGAGCTCCACTTCTCCCTGAGCTATTCCATTTTTTCTAGGCTTCCTACAGCTTCATCCAAGCTCTGTGATGCTAACCACAAACTCAGACTGCAACATTAACAATATTTACTATTATTCTCTCTGCCTGGCAAAGTACTTATATGCAATGTGGGAAGCAATGGACAGGGAGCAAAGGGCACCATGCCGGCAACAAGTAACATTGCAGAAGGACCCCAAATGCAAGTGAGGCTCCTCCCACCTGCTGGCCTCTGGCCTCTTCCATCTTGCAGAAAACATCAGACGGCAAGCCTGGGTAATGAAGCAGTGCTACTGAAGCAAAGGTGCCTGAGGCATCCTCCCCTCCCACCAACTCATGCTTCTCCCTGAATCATGTTGATATAAGCACCTGGTTTCCTGCAGGGGTGCACATAATAGGGAAACGATCCAGCACACGGATCCCGAGGAGCCACACAGAGAAGACAAGGGACAACAGATACAGGTCACACTGGAAGAAGTTCCATCTTGATACAAGAAAATTTTTACAGTGGAACAATCAATCACTGGAACAACCTCCCCAGGGACGTGGTAGTGTGTCCATCACTGGAGGTTTTCAAGATGCAATCGGACAGCATGCTACATAATCTCATCCAGGCTCCCTTTCCCACAAAGGGATGGACAAGATGATCTTTCAAGGTCCCTTCCAACCTGGGCTGTTCTGTACTTCTATGATTCTAAAGGAAAGGGTCTGTCCATTGCCTCGATACCCAGTCCCATGCATACATCCACACAGCACTCATGCCAGCACAGAAACATTCACAGTAAAGAGGCTGGGGAAGAAGCCAGGACTAGGGACGAACTCCTTTTCTTTTGGTGATGCAGATGGCTCAAATGCACAGCAAATTTCAGTTTTAGAGCATCTTTCTGGAGGTTATGCCTGAGCTCTGTTATGCTAATAATTGCTAGACAATAGTCTTCATGCAAATATAAAATCAACTACCAAGAAAAACAAGTTTAAAATATAGTTCTGATTTGTCTGGGAGTATTTGCAAGCTCAAATTAAATTTAGCCAACAGTATAGGCAGGTAAAAGTAGAAATGAAAGTGGTCAAAGACACGACTTAAAAAAAATAGTGTTTTGACATTTCCTTTCAAAATCTTTTTTTTCCTCATCTGAGAAGTATTTGCCTTTTGGTTTTGGTAAAATGCATTATTTCCCCTCTCCTTCCACTGACTGAAACACTGTTTCACATGTTACTTTCTCCAGTTTTCAATAACTTTGAAATGCTGAAGTTTCTGCTTTACAAAAAATGCAAGAACAAGAATTTCTACATTCAGGTCAATGAGTTTTAGTTTGGTTTCTTTATTGGGGTTTAGGGGATTTTGTTTGTTTGTTTGTGTTTTTTAGTTGAAAAGAAATCTGCAATTCCATGAGTTTCTGTTTCTTTCCCTACAGCTCTTCACCACTTTGTGTAGTTAAACTGCAGATTAGGCTTGGAAGAGTTATGACTTTTGCTTTGTAAAAATGCAAGTAGGACATTTTTAGGTCTGAAGTCTGAGAGTTCTTAGCACGACTTAAGAGTCATCTCATTGTTGGTATTGAGACTGCAGAGATACAGATAACAGCATTAGCTTAAATGCACAAGTTACAATAACTGAGCTAAAACAACAAGTTACAATGTTATGTTAACAGCTCGAGTGGAAAATACAGATATCACAGCTTGTTAAACTGGGTTGGTTAGAAGGCTTGCCAGATTTGTTTTGGCAGTGAACACACTGATAAGCACCCACAAGGTGATTTACAGCAACACAGCCACTGCGATAATGCTGGTGCCAGAGAAGCATTTTACACAATGGCCTCCCAAGAGAAAACTGCCCGATGGTATAGCAGGGCACATCACCAGGTATTGTTTATGAAGTCAGCAGCAAACCAAATATGCAAAAGAAGTTAGCATAGAATTATAAAGAAGCAAGATTAAGGGTTTTTTTTCAGCATTCCCTTTCGTCTGGGGTGATGATTATTAAAAGCCTTGATTTGCTAATTATAAAGGTTAACCTAATTTTAAAACCACGAAAATGAATATGGATTAGATTCGTTAATCTACCTTGTTTTATTATTCTACACATCTCGATAGTGACGACTG
>VYZV01040415.1:128023-147482 GCA_013401275.1 Pandion haliaetus
TCCCCTGCTCCACCGTGGGGTCCCTCCCACGGGAGACAGTCCTTCACCGACTTCTCCAACGTGGGTCCTTTCCGCGGGCTGCAGTTCCTCACAAACTTCCCTGGCGCGGGTCCTTTCCGTGGGCTTCAGTTCTTCCCGAACTCCCCTGGCGTGGGTCCTTTCCACAGGCTGCTCTCCAGTCACACACTGCTCCAGCGCGGTTTTTACCATGGGGTTACGGCCATCTTGGGGAGCCTCCGCTCCACCGTTCACCTCCCTGGGCTGCAGGGGGACAGCCTGCCTTCTCACTACGGGCTGCAGGGCCATCAGCCTCCTCAGGCGCCCCTCCTCCGCCTCCTTCTTCACTGACTCCAGTATTGGCAGAGATGTTCCTCTCACATTTTTCAACCCCCACACTACCAGTTCCCCTTCTTAAATCTGTTCTCCCAGAGGCGCTACCACCGTCACTCCCCTCCCAGATGCGGGTCCGACATTTTGGCACCGGGGACCTTCTAGCAGCTTCTTAAAGGGGCCGCCTCTGCAGGCCCCCTCCCCTGCCACCAAAGAAAACCGCGCCACACAAACCCATAACACCCACGCAACTCACTTCTTCCATGGTTTTCCTGCAACAACACTGGAGGCACCTGCTGGCAGAAAGCAGGGCAAACCCCACCTGGCGACTGCCCCTCCGTCCAAGGAGGGGTCCCACCTCGCTCTTTGCTGGGTCCTCCGTGGGGAACAACAGCCACAGGACCTGGGTGGCTGGCGCCAAAGCCAGGAGCAAGGGTGAGGAGGATGCACCCTTGGGAGCGGGTTTCCCTCCACCCGTCCCGCGACCAGGCCGGCAGCGGGGAGCAGTATCCGCTGGCCCCTCGGCCGGGCTCCTGGAAGGTGCTGGGGCGCTGGCCGGGAGCTGCCATAGGGGCTGCGGGAATCTTCCAGAAGCAGCATGAAGCAGCGAGCTGCACTCCCCCTCCCCCCAGCAGAATAAATGAAACAATTAATAAATTAATTAAGGAAATCCTCGCACACATCCCCGCTAAAAACAGTCTTTTTACACAACTTCTCACCCCCTTTATAGTACCACATCCATGATTTCTTCATAGTTACCCTTCCCTGCCTTGGGAAATCTTCCTCTCGAGCGTCAAGATGTGAGTAGGGAAAACCACCACCAAAAAAGGCTCTGAGGCTACACAAACTTCACGCAGTTCATAAGGACAGAAGGAAAATACCAAATATTCACTGCCCTATGCTCATTTCTAAAGCATGGCTGAACCCAAACCAACAGGTTAGTAGTCTCGCATTGAACCTTCACTCATTGCAACAACTGCGATTTGTGTAAAGCAGCAGAAGGAAATACTTGGGCCACATCTTGCAACAGTGATATCAAAATCTTTATGGTCATAATTTTTTACACACTTAAGGAAAAAAGGATAAGTAATTGATGTAAATCAGTTAGGTAAGCAACTCTTAACAAGACAATGGAATAGAAGGAACAAATCGACCTAAAACTAGGAACCGGAAACTTTATTGGGCTGGTTGCCCAAGAAGCTTGGTTATGCCACATGAATCAGCTAAAAACATGCTCTTTAGGTGAACTTAAATAATTATAATATGAAGACAACAAATATAATATGAAGTTAGCATACCCACCACCACCTGAAGACCTTCACCCACTGAACTTGTGCAGTAAAATTAAAAGACACTGCACCTTTAAATGAAGAGGAGGACACTATACACCAATCAGCTTTAAGATATAGGCACATGGAAAACAATGAGTATGGTAATTATGCTAATTTACAATGTAAAAATGACTTACTGTTTTAGTGCTGGGTGTGCTAGCTTTGCAGGGATACCCTCTAGCATCCCTCTCTGTGCAGAACTGACAATAAATAGCTAATACCTTGACTCTGTGTGTTATTGGCTTGCACACTGGGTGAACGACCCCACAAGTTTTGGGACAACAACAGGGGAGATGTAAAAAATAAAATTTAAAAAAATTTTTAAAAGAGAAAGAGACTTCTGCCCTCTAAATAGCCTATTCTTCAGATAAAAGACATGAAATACCTAGTTGTGAAGGTGGTAGAGAAGGAAAACTACCTTATTTTGATGCAAAGAGGAATTTTTAATTTATTTTCACCTCAAAGCTTTCAAAACATGCCCTGCCTCCCAGTGCATTTCCTTCTCACAATGTAAGCATTAGTCAGAATACTACCAAAATATTTACTAAAGCTTTTCAGATGAAAAAAAAAAAAAAGAGAGAGGAGCCCAGATTATCTCTTTGCTCTGCCTATCCCCCCAGCACCTCTTCTTGCATCAGGCAGCAAACCGGGTTGCTTCTTTCCCATCCCCTCCTTGTTGCTCATCATGCCTGCTGTCCCAATTTTTCACGTTTAAAATGCACACAGCAATCTTTTGAGGCCGGAACCAAGGGCCAGGACATAGCAAAAGCAAGCTGGTGTAAATCCAGTGGTGTCATGGAGCCGTGGTGATTTACACGAGCTGTGCCAACGGCTCGCTTTGCCTCCTCCGAAGCGCTGCACAACTTGCATGACCATAAAACAATAAATAACAATAATAAAAGTGCTTTGCACACATTCTAACTTGAATAATTGCTTTCTGTCTCTCTCCATTCCCCTCAAAGTCGCAGCAGGACACAGCTACTCCCATTACTTCCTTTGCTAAGCCAAAGAAAACCAAGCCCTTAAAGCAATACATCCCCAGAGATATTAGGAATGTATTTACACAGCAAAGCAGAGGCACCTTGACAGCAAATGCCAACATCCCCGTGCTGCCTTGAGAGATATAGCAGGGATACAATAGCAGCAAGGTAGGCTTTGGCACATTAGCCAGCTATGAATTTAAAAGGGAAACCAGGAAGGCTTTCAACACTTGCTCTGAATCTCCACCTCTCGCTCCTTCGTCACAGCGTTGCAAGCCCAGGTGCTCCCAGAGCAGGACCAGTTTGTTGTCTCAGACACCGGTAAATGCCTTGCTGGATAGTCACACTGGGGCAGCCACCTTAGTCACCAAAATAGATATGCAGCTCCCTGAAAGCATTTGTACCCTGGCTGAGAGTGCCCGTGTTGGTGCATCTTCACTGGCTACCTTAGCTATGTCAACGCAGGACACTACACATTTGCTTGGTCCTGCGATTGTCACACTTATTTTGTTACAAAGAGCCACAACAAAATTGCCTAAAGGGTCCAGACAGAGAAATCGTTGGCAGCTCTATTACATACCAGGTGCCTCACTACACGGTGTCATTGATTTATAGATGGTGACACAGAAGTCTTCTGGTTCACTGACCTCCACGTGTTTGCTCAAGACCCTCGAGGATCATGAGGACAAAAGAGGTGTCTGCAGCTCTAGAGGTCTAGGTTCAGCCTACAACCTTCACAGTGCCTCAGCTGTCCTCTAATCCTTCCCCTTCTTCTGACCTGTCAGGAAGCCTGTGCTTCCTGACCAGATCTCCCCGGTAAAAGCGTACCTGAACGTAATGACAGAAAGAAATCAGTAAAAAGCCCTGGGAAGTAGAAGAGAAAAGAAAGTCGAAGGGCTAGAGATTCACAGAGATAAATATTACAGAAGAAAAGGAGATTGGTAGGAAATGGTGCAAGGAGGAGAAAAAAATGGGAAAGCCATGTACAGATTTGTATTGAAATGGAGCAGAGACGTGCAAGGTTGATTGTCAAAAGCTCTGTGCTCTGGTCTGTGGCTCTTCTCTTTATCTCAGTGATAATGCTCTTACCGATATCAACACTTAGGTCAGTGCTATAGGAGCTCGCCACAGGGAATGTGCAACACATTAAAATAAGAGTGCAGAACTGGAGGAAGAGGGGCTGGAGAAGAGAAAAAAGAAGAGGAAGAACAGGTTCCTGCTGCATTAGCAGGCACGTGTCCCTGTGTGATTATACCTGCTCAGTGATGTGCTGTTAACCTTCCTCTCTGTCTTCCAGAACCGGAAAGTCCATAGCCATGCAACCATGACAACAGCACACAAACACAATTATCTGCACAGCAAAATATACACCTTAAGAGACCAATGAAGGCAAAAAATCCCTCACAAGTTTTATAGCATGAATCTCTGCAGTCACTGGATCAATCACCAGTATGAAGTCGACCACCACTATATGTTTGGAAAAACTTCAGAGGTAGATTCACCTTTGTTGGGAACATCTAACCATTTTTAGTATGCCTAAAACAAACAAGTAAATGGAAGAAATCACGCAGAAATATTAAGCTGTTGTTTCTCTCTAAACTTGGAAAACTATTGATGTTTTTGGGTTTGTCGTTGTAGCTTCAGACTGGTATAAGCCTTAACATCTGAAATTACCACATTTATCCATTCACCATCATCTGCTGCCAGAAAAGGTGACAAAAAAACCACAAATGCCCCTCTGCTTCATTTGAATACTGTTGGGAAAAAAAAAAAAAGCCACCTTTCCCGAGGTGGGAAACACCACAACAACTGAGACAAGGGGGTTTTCCCTCAGGCTACAGAAGGACAACTGTGAAGACTCAGCACAGCCTGGCAGTTGTGGCTTTAAGGGCCTGAAATGTTTTACTGATTGCTCATGTCCGCCAGAAACTGCTGTGAAAGTGCAGCTCCCTGTTAGGGAGAGGTATGTAGAACTGTTCAACTATACCTCAGAGAGGATTTCTTCTAGGACCCTTGGTGGGAACACATTTGCGACTCTGTAATGAGTTACTGTTACTAACTTGTATATTGCTTTAGCATCTAGAAGCTCCGAGCAAGATCAGGGCCCCAGTAACTTTTTTGCACAGCACTCTGGGTCAGAATCTCCTGCTGCAAACCTCGCTGGCTGAAAGCCTGGCCCGTTTCGGTGGAGCCAGGAGACAATCCTGGCCCGAGCAGAGAGCAGAAATCCACACAATACTGTAAGCCTCCAGGGGAGCTTGGCACAGAGTGCAGGACTCCAGGTTTGCGCCCTGATGCATATCGTCTGGCAGACCACCTTCCTCCACAAGGCGTAGCAGGTACATCAATAGACTGACCCGTGTGATAGCAGCTTGGCAGAAGGGCAGCACTGGGCAATGCAGGTAATTCTCATGCGCACAGAAACACGCAGTCAGGTAGCTAATGCCATCTGCCCCTGACAGCCTTTCACATCACAAGTGCTTCCCAGCAGGGCAGCTCCAGTATCACCACACATCTTCTCCATTCTCTCAGTTTCTCTAAAAGCTGACAGAGCTAACATCCCATTCCAAAGCCTTGCCTAAGCGCTCTGGGGGCTTGGCGGCCAGGAAAAGCAACTGGTGCAATTCGCAGGCCGTCAGCCGCAGGTCAGCAGCAAGAGGTTGACCAAAACTACTGCTTATCTCGTGCTGGGATGGCGGCAAGCTGTGTCCGCTTTAGAGGCATAACACATTGACCCTGTTTGAAGTGGAGACTGCCTGTAGGAGGCCACATGTAGAGGCTGATGCATCTGCCTGCGTAACAGAGCCATTATTTTAGCCACTGAACTTGTAGCTTTTATGGCCAAAGACTGTAGATTTGAGCCCTGTTGTCAACGAGCCACCACAGGGTGCTTTACATTATAGTATCTCTGTACAGTAAGAGTTACCATGGCTTCCAGGATCCTATATTGCTGCTTTTAAATATCACCATGTCAACTAAAACTCTACAAGGAGTTGCTGTGTTTCTCAAGGGATTGAAAGTCCATGCTTTATGGCACTAATTATGTCTTTTTTCCTGCCACTGGTACACAGTGAAATGCAAACCAGAAATGGCTCCATGCACAAAATTACACTTTTGGATTTTCAAGTCACTGATTATTTCTCATGCCTTGTCATTCTTCCAGATAAACAATGTGACATCCTTCTCTGTAAAGTATAGCTAGCACATAGTGATCATTTTTGAGTACACAAAGGGCAGATTGTTGTTACTATGACAATACAATGAAAAAATGAAAGGGTGACTTGCAAGTCTGTGTAAGCCCTCCTCGTTCACCCCCACATCACTTCACGTTTGAGGCACAAGCTTGCTCAAAAGGATCACTTCTTCTAAAGAAAAAGAGGGGCTGAAGGAATGTATGGGGCATTACTGGCAAGACCAGGAGATTAAAGCTTGGGATCCCTCAAGGAGGGATTTTCAAAACAGCTCAGCTTGGGCATAACTCTGCTTTTAACTCAGCAGTAATAAGACTGCCGTTGTCTATAAAGTGGGAAGTGCCACTGTTTCACTTGGTGAACGAGGATCAGCAGCATGCGATTTAAAAATGCTCAGCAGTTTTGAAGTCCTTTGGTACCAGGAAAACTTGTTTTACCACTTTTACACAGCCAGCAGATTGGGAAATGTGGATTTGGGAGGGCTGCCTTGTTTTAACCAAGAAAGCTCAGAGCCTCACCGAAACACCTGTCTTAAGAAGACAGGACACTGAGCTGACCTTCGACTACTGGGACATCATAAAATCCTGGGAGCCAGCTACCCTAATGGGGGGCTGTGGCAGTTCACAACAGCTTGTCCTCTTTTTTTCTCAGCTTTCCCTAGGCTAATGCCTGTTGTTGTGCTCCAGAAAAAAACCCTCTGTATGGGAACAGGGTGTGACATTATGTTTTGTCCCTTAGCATCTACTTGGGTAGAGATAGACTAAATGAAAAGCTTGGAAGCAAATGTCCCTATCCTCTGTGTCCTTATGGGATAAAGTCTTTAGTTTTCCAGCCCAGCAACTTCCTGGGCTGAACCAACTCTACCCATTGCTGAGTCTCTAGAAAAAAAGATGCAGAAAAACTGAGAAAGAACCACAGAGCACTGTGAGCAGCAAGTGATTTTATACTGTAGCCAACTGCAGGGATGGTGAAAGTCTTTTAATGGCAGTATGGTAAAGAGAAGATCAAATAGAAATTGGAAGGAACAATCTTCTCTTCCCAGCTCTGCATCCTACTACACAAAGACAGGAAACCTTGATAAGGATAAAAAGATGTAATAACTGGAGGAGTTTCTGCTCCTGGAAAAACTCCAAGTAACTGACTCAGGGGAAAAAAAACCCAACCAAACAAACAAAACAACCCATTTGTTTTGAGATGTTAATTAATCTATCCAGTTTCTGTTGAAGATCAAAGGCAAAATTCTGGTCCAGAAAGGCTGGTGGACAAGAAAGCTCACCAGAGCAAAGGGACTATAAGACAGAGACAATTCTTTTAAGCCACAAACTTGGGAAGTGTGGTAGGGGGTGTCCTGGTTTCAGCTGGGATAGAGCTAATTGTCTTCCTAGTATCTGGTACAGTGCTATGGTTTTGAGCTAGGTATGAGAAGAATGTTGATCACACACTGATGGTTTCAGTTGTTGCTAAGTAATGTTTCGACTAAGGAGTCAAGGTTTTTCAGCTTCTGATGCCCAGCCAGCAAGAAGGCTGGAGGGGCACAAGAAGTTGGGAGGGGACACAGCCAGGGCAGCTGACCCCAACTGGCCAAGGGGTATTCCATACCGTGTGACGTCATGTCCAGTATATAAACTGGGGGGAGTGGGGGTGGGGGAATCACTGCTCAGGGACTAACTGGGCACTGATTGGCGGGTGGTGAGCAATTGCATTGTGCATCACTTGTATATTCCAATCCTTTAAATTATTACTCTCATAATTTTATTAGTGTTGTCATTATCATTATAAGTTTCTTCTTTTCTGTTATATTAAACCTTTCTTATCTCAACCCATGAGTTTTACTTTTTTTCCTGATTCTCTCCCCCATCCCACTGGGTGTGGGGGGGAAGTGAGTGAGAGGCTGCGTGGTGCTTAGTTGGGGGCTGGGGTTAAACCACAACAGGGGGTCAGTCCAAACCAAAAGACCAGTTTGCACCTGGTGAAGCTACACTTTTTGTTCACTGCCATGGGCCCAACTGTACCTTTTGCATTTGCTTTATGGATGGCAAGGACGCACAAAGGAGAAACACAAGAAGATGTCAAGGGATCACAAAGGCCCTCCAAGGAGTCCACCAGAAGCATACACTTCCCTTTTGAGCTCAGAAATGCCAGAGAGACTGTATCTGCTGGTATGACACCAATGTCAGCGATCAGTTCACGGTTACAATTAGGGATGTTCTGGCAGGTGCAAATGACTCCATGGAGCTTCATTTATGCCTTCCTTCTTCACAATGGATGAACATAGGCACACAGCAACCCCACACCTGCAAGCAGTCCTAACAGATGCAACAGAGCTTCTTTATAGGCATCTAGGTCCAGCCATACTGATAAACTTGAAAGAGCATGGCCTGAGCAGACAGCTCTGGATAACATGCTCAGCAGCCTCAATAACAAAGGCCACCACAGAGGGTGGTCATAAGCTTGGGTCAAATGTAATCCATGCCCTGTTGTTGCCACAGAAGTTACTTCTGGGTACCTCAAATTCCTGAATCAAAGGTTTGCTTTCTTCTCTGTGCTGTTTTCCCTGTGCCGTTTCCAACTGCCTGATCAGCCCTTACAGTTTTTTTATTTGTTTGCTTAAAATGAAATGAGCCTAAGGCTGTGCTTGGTTTCTGCATATTTTATTTGATCATGCTGTACTTCAAGTATTACATCCCTTCAACGACATCGGGCCTCAGCAGCTCTGTTGGAGCTCTAGCACACAGAGAGGACAGATTCACCGCCTCATGATTTTCAAAGGCATTTTTCCTCTTCTTTCACTGAGAATTATGCAGGAAGCTCAAGCAGAACCTTCACATATTCTGCAGAGACCTTTAATTATAAGTTTCTAGGATGTATCCAGCTACTATATTGTATCATCTGAAGACAAAGAAAGAGAACTTGGTGCCCCTTTGCCCTCCCGCTCATCCAATCTCACTTTGAGTACTTAAATTAACATTGTGTGCCTGCCCTTGATGGAATGCTCCATCTTTAACCATGAGGTGTATGCACTCCCAGTTTCGTCAATGCAAGCCTCTTGTTCTCACCCTAAACACAGCCCTGCTTAGCTGTTCCTGTTTGTCCTGGTTTTAGGTCAGCTCAGTTGGTAATAAAGCACCACGAAGCCGCTCACTCACCCCCCTCCCCCTCGCCTGGCCACGTTGGGATGAGGAGAAAATACAAAGGCAGGCTCGTGGGTCGAGACAAGGACTGGGAGGGATCACGCCCCACTTATGGTCACGGGCAAAAGACAGGCTCAACTTGGGGAAGAAACAAAATCCATTTAATTTACTACAAATCAAAACAGAAACAAAACACAAGGGTATTAGGAAAGGAAACTAAACATCAGAACAACCTCCCCCCACCCCTCCCACCTTCCTGGCTCAGCTCCACTCCCGATGCTTTCTACCTCCTCCCCCCGGCGGCACAGGGGAATAGGGGATGGGGGTTGAGTCAGCTCGCCACACATCGTCATTGCCGCTTCTTTCCTCAGGGGGAAGATTCCTCACTCATCCCCTGCTCNCACTGCTTCAGCACGGTTTTTACCATGGGGTTACGGCCACCTTCGGGAGCCTCCGCTCCACCGTTCACCCCCATGGACTGCAGGGCCATCAGCCTCCTCAGGCGCCTCCTCCTTCCCCTCCACTTCCATGACTCCAGTACCGGCAGCGATGTTCCTCTCAGGTTTCCCAACCCCCACACTACCGGTTCCCCTTCTTAAATATGTTCTCCCAGAGGCGTTACCACCGTCACTCCCCGCCTAGAGGCGGGTCCGACATTTTGGCACGCGCGTCCGACATTTTGGGGCGGCGAATTCTTCCAGCAACTTCTTAAAGGGGCCGCCTCTGCAGCCCCCCTCCCCTGCCACCAAGGAAAACCGCGCCACACAAACCCATAACACTGTTAAATAAATTAGGCATCCTACATGTGTGATATGGGAGAATTTTAGCTTGTCCCCAATGGGAAGAAAGAGAAGTTTAGTGTACCTTATGTTGCATGGAGTTAGGGACCAAATTTGGCTTTGATACATTCCCATATGAAATCAAGACCATTCCAGAATGAGGTCACTGTGAATGTATTGTTAAGTCTAAATCCTGATCCTGCCTCACAGGGCATATGGGCAAAAAGAAAACAGCAAATGGGGTGATCTTTGTTTTTGGCAGCTCTCAGCAACAGGTCTGGCTGGCAATACCACAACATCAAATTTGCATATAAACTCTGCTGGCAAGCTGAAAATCCACCTACTTCAGAGAATGTGACAGTGGAGAAGGGCTTGGATGTTGCAGAGCACAATGGAAGCAGCAGCCTGCAGGTTCAGGGGGATCAAATGGGAAGAGTATCACTCGTTGCTACCTAAACAGCCCTCTGAACAAAAAGGATGTGATCTAGCTGGTGACAAACAACTTGTACTCAGTGTTACTATCCTAGATGCTACTGCTACACAGCAAAGACTGGCTTTAGAAAACATGTCAGGTCTTAGAAATATGACTTTTGCCTGCATAGCCAGGCTAGCATAACCACTCATACGGGTCAAGCTGTGCTGATACAAACGATATGTTTGTGTTTCCCTAAGGTATGCAGACTACAGGTATAGTTAAGTTAGCTAGGCTGGTTTAGGCAATATCTGGGATTTGCCAAAATTATCCTGTGACAAAACTAAGAGCTAAATACACAAGAGGAAAGAGAGGCAAAGTGGCATGCCCAACGTTATTGAGTAGTTCAGTGGCAGAAGCAAGAATAAGATTGAATTCTCAAGTCTCATAACAGTGTCTGCCCAACACTGCCAGAGTCCAATACTCTCTTTTTTTTTTTTTTCCAGACCAGGTTCTTTTAGATGGTCCACACATGGAGGGTGTAATGTAAGGAGGGACCAATAATATCAGATTTAGTTGTTTGAAGATGATGTTGCACGGGATTTCTGATTTAGTGGAGTGATACAAAATATATTAAAAACATGCTACAAATGTAAGTTAAACGTAGCGAAATATAGCAATTGCAATACACAGTCCAATCACAATACCAACATCATTCCTACTACTGGTCTCCATAATATGCCAACTGTCATGACGCCAGGCATCTCAAATCACCAGGAAAGAATACGTGGGTTGAAGCCAGCTCAAACCCGTTGTTCTCTTTGAAATAATTTTGCTAGTTGTCTAGTTTTTTTACTATACGTTGGGCTAAGCCACAGATTCACTCCCCCCTTGATGATCTCCCAAGTCAGAGAGACCCTCACACTCTTTTAATGAGCTCAGGGAGAATCATTTACACCACCAATTAGTCCACTCAGCTGTTGATAGCTGTTTAACTAAAACAAAGGCCACCCTCTTGTCCCCTTTGTGTTGAGATGAAGTCAGCTTTCTTTGCAAAAGCTGCAGTCAGTCACACCCTGCGTTATTCCCTGAGCTTCATGGGCACATTGTCCTTGCCCAGCTCCACTGATCCTTCTTCCATTGTAGGGGTCTACTGGCTAGTCACAATCAGGTATTGCCATCTCATTGTTAAGGCTCTGCACCAGAAGTGAACGAACATTTGCCTCTGTCCTCGTCTTCAGGGCTTTCCCAGTAGGATGTGCTGGACGACGTGGGATTCTGACATGGGCAGGGATCAGGAACGCTTTCCTCCACCTCAGACATGATGGGTAGTTCAGGTAGCGCTTAGAGACTGAATTGTCACAATAACAGACCACAAAAAACATGTTCTGGATGAAGTTAATCTCAGGCTATAGGTACATTTATCCTCCTTTTGAGGCCAATAGCCCTTACCTCTCTCTCCGTAAAACAGACAGAGCTAAAGCCTGTGGCAGTTACCTTCACTTAATCACTAGATCATACAGCTTGTGAAGAGGAATGAGTCAACAAATCACAGACACAGCCAGGGCCAAGAAACAGAAATAGTTCTAAATGTCAAAGCAGACTTCCGATAAGCTCCTGGTAGCTGGGGTGAAGAAAGCTGAAAATCTGGGAGGAGGGACGTACAATACCTGCAGCTTTCAAGCAAAGCAATGGGGAGGTAAAAATACAGTGGAAAATAAGCAAAGACATCAAGAGCAACTTCGGGGGAGACAGAAGTCTAGGGACAAAGAAAACAAACAGTAAAAGAAAACCTGCCTCTAATTTTTTCCAATTTCCAGCACCAATGAAAAACTGTACTTCAGCCTTGGAGGCAGCAACAGTCACTTCAACAGCAAACAGCAGAGGGGCTAATATTAAAGGACTCGATGTTAAGCCAAACTTTCAGGAGCTCTTTGCAAGAACATGCAGATACAATAGCACTGTTGCTCATGTATATTAAAGTAATCAGAGATTTTCAAATCATTTCTGTAGGCCAAAGAGCTGAGCTTAGGAGAGACCGAACAGCAAGAAACTATAGAAGAGACCTGAAAAATCCTACTGCAGGGTGCAGGAATGACATTGAAATCCAATGTATTACTATCATCACTTAAAATCAACAGCTAAGAGCACCAACACCTAGCTTGCTTTCAGAGTAAACCTGATTCATATGCCAGATTCAGATTTATTGACTTAATTCAGACATATCCTCCTTTGCATCAAACACAAATCTATACATGTATTTCACTTTACCTGATGGTGTCGGACAAAAAACAAAGAACTTAGATTAGTCCAATCATCTGAAAGTCCACAGGAGACACAGAGCTGGTTAGGAAGCAGAGTCACATATTTTAGAGACTGAGGAGCTTTATCTTCATGAGAAGTTTGGTCTCAGCATCAGTACAGATCTTATACAGTGTTAGGCAGTGGGGTGAGAGCTATTCACTGTTTTGTCCTGCCACTGGGATAACTACAAACTTCATGTAATACTTGTAATCTAGTGACGCTTCTGAAATCATCCTGTTGCCTCAAGCCTTCAAAAGAGTGGTTAAGAAATAAGAAGGTGGTGATAGTTTAAGGAAAAAAAAAACCTAAACCATGAGAGGTGTGGTATGTTTGCTATTCAAGGACTGTTTAGATTATGTGTACTCAAGGTAAAGCTTATCTAGTTTAAGATTCTGCTTACAATAGAGGATGCTTTAAGAGTCACAGACTTGCTAATAAAGGACATACATCCTCCTTTGGCATTGAGAAATTAGGGGCTGGCAAGAGAAACAAAGACCCTGGTGTCCTCAGATGATGCATGACCATAAAAGGACAAAAGGAGAAGGGGTAATCTTCCCCAAACGACCACCGAAAACCAACAGAGACCCCCGAGCAGGCGTAGAAGACTCTAGGATGATTGCTCAAGAGAACACCACCTCATGCTTGCTCAACATAATGAACATGCAATAGTTAGGCGGAACATATGTATTAGATTGGTGTGGTGTTTTAACTGTAGTGTGTAAGTATGGACTGAAAACCTCGGGAGGTGTGTTTGATTTGTGGAAATCTTCCACCTTGCACCCTGTGAATAATAAAGCAATATCTTCTCTCTAAACATACGTTGTGTGTTTTGGGAGTTACTTTCTGATCAGGTAACAATCCCATCCATGTCATCGAATGCTATTGTTGAATTTCCAGCATGAAAAAAGGAGGGAAGGTTTGAAAACAGTTCAGCACTCCCAGGTTTCACTAAAACTAGCAGCTGTATGGTACTTTCTCTGAAGTAAAGGAGAGGAACACTCAGATCTTTCACATCATGCTCAAGCAGCTGACCACCAGCAAGATCAGGTGAAGCAATCAGCAGGGGCAATGTTCTAGATGAATCATAGCCTTTGCCAGGTAAGGCATTACCTGGCTTTAAAGAGAGGTCTGGAAGGGAGTTTGACTTATTTGTTATGCAAGGCGGCCTGAGAGGAGGTAAAGAAATCATAGGAAATAGGGTTTCATCAGTTCTGCTACTCACAAAGCTATTTATTCCAATGCACACATCTGCAAATAAGAATTTCAGTGGAAGGTCTGATGAGCCTTGCTATCTGGATAACTCTAGGCAAAAACAGCTCTGCTAGAGGCACCCGATTCATTAAGGGCTCCATTTGTTTCTTTTGGAGTTGAAATGACCTGAAATTAATTTCCTTTTTACATTATTGAAAAACTTCATTCTGTATTCCAAGAGGAAATGCTGCCGGTTTGGGAATGAGACTCTGCATCTTCCAGGCATAACAAAAGGATGAGCTGTAGCCTTTGGGAACTGAGCACACCTGCAAAAGCAGCACTCCCAGCCTCCATGTCCATCCCCACCCCCTTTTGCTCACAGCTCCATGGGGAAGATTCAGACATGCTCACAATCACATAAAATAAGTGTTTTTCCTCCCACCTTCTACTTTTAATTCATTAATTTCATTTGACTCACTTTGTTTCATGTGGTTTATTCATTTCACTCCTGCCACTCCTCGTTGGGTGAATTTCTTCCAAAAGTAAAGCATTAGCAGCATTTCTTCAAGAAGGGGAAATTTTATCTGCTATTGCAGTGATTCCCAGATCCTACTGCTCAAAACCTAGCTGCAGTATTTTTATTAATAGAAACAAAACTCAATTGGAAATTTAGCCACTCCATTAACAGAAATCAGAACAACATAATTTTGGCATAACTAGAACAGAACTGTAGATAAAAAGCTTATCAGTACAAAGAGTGGGAATGTTATGGAATTACGTCGTTGCCATTATAGAGTTGAATTTCACTCTATGTTGGCTGCTGCATCCAGAGATTAACTATTTTCTCATTTAATGTATTTTACAGAGACTCAAGCTGCAACTCTTAGGGGTTTTACAAGGAAATATAAGAAAACTTTATTTCCAGTTTATTAGAAAATATGAGTAAATCTAGTTATAACAATAAATGTTAATAGCTGTTGCTGAGAGCTGGACATGACTAAAATTCTTGATCAAGAAGTAGAACTTAAATTCTTCATGATACCTGAGCTAGACCTAAATTGCAGCATGTGGAAACAGCATGTAAAACCATGTGGAAGAAAATAAAGGGAGAATGACCATGAGATGAGAGGGAGGCTAAAACCAGCATCCTAGTAGCAGATGACATTCACATACAGTACATCACCCACTGTTTTCCTGCAAGCTGTCCCAATAATACACACAAAAATGACTACCACAGAAACTCAAGATTAGAAACACATGTCCCATTGCATTCCTCACTTTGAACACTGTAATGTGCAGAGAGCACTGCATAAACATTTTTTCCCTGCACTTTTGTTACAGAGTCTGCATTGAAGTGTCGCCTTCTGTGGACTGGGTAATGGACATGGCATTGCTGCATCCATCAGCATGATACCCTGTAGGTTAATGAGCAGGAACTCCCAGGTTTAGCTCTCCCTGGTTGAGTTCCTGATGATATACAAAAGAGCCATCCCATCACGTTTAAAGTCGGGTTGCTCGATGGGTGCATGAGCAACACAAAACCCTGAGCTGGGTCTGAACTCAGCCTCACACTTTTGAAATTCTTTTCAGCTTCCAAAACTATCTGACAGATTTAGATCTCTAACTTTCCTGGATGGCTTCAATAATAGCCATCCAGAGATACTGAAGTCCAATTTTAGTGCAGTCTATTTTATGTGAGGGCAAACAGTTAAAGCAACTTTTTTTTGTTTGGTTGATTGTAGCTTTTAACACTGTGGAGGCATGTCATGTTTAAATACATTTGGAAGGTCTACTTTAGTGTACGTAGCTCAGAGATGATGTGTTAAAACATCATCAGTGGGGAAATATTTATTACTTATGAATTAAGATTGAATGATTTTGACTTCAGGGAGAAAAATATGACCATAATAGAAAATCTGGTTCCAAATGCTGCGACACGACTATGATTTCTGAGGTCACAATGTCCCTTCCCAGAATAATTACTTTCCACTATCATCTGGCGGGAAAAATAATTGATTTATGGTACATGATCAATAGGGTTCTACCATATATGCTATTTTATATTGTGAGTACTTAGCAAACCTATATTGCAACTTTGTGCTCAGCAGTGAACTTATCTCTGCACATCCATGCAAAATAGCACAATTATCTTAGGAGGCAAAGGTGAATTGTCAGGTAAAGCAAGGGAGCTGCCATTAGATTTTATGATAGAAAAACACTTCTCTCCACCAGTACGTTTGATTTTTCAATTAAGATTGGAAATCCCTCCTTGGAAACCACTGCTGCCAGTGGTTCTTTTAATTAAACTGGTATCCAGAATCCCATAATTTCTGTGTTCTGCACTTTAAATCAACTGAACACTTATGTATTGCATTTCTTTCACAACATTTTTCACTTCTGGTGTGGTGCTTCAAAAGAATTAATACATGAGGAGCACTACCCTAAGAAAAGGGAAGAAAAGAAAAAGATAATGCTTTAAAGTCAGTCTTCAAGCCACAGGATGGAATGAATTTGGCATCCACTGTATCAATGGAGGTCTGCATTTTATCTGTATGTAGGAGATGGATGTGTGTTATTTTAATATTTGATCTCATTACTGATTTTATTAGGATAATTTTGCAGGTTTTCAGAGGGCATGACTTCTTTTCCAGTATTATTACCCAGTGCCTTCTGGTAGCTGATAGAGGGAGCTGTTATCACAAAACGTCAAGTGCCAATAATGCAGAGACAATGTCCATTATAGCTCTCGCTCACTTCCACTACAGGACAGAGGTGGATTCAAGAAGTTTGGTGCCCAGCCAGGACTGGGAAGTGCAGGCAGTACTGAAGGTAGTTGCAGGGAAGGCAGCGGTGAAATTGGCATGAGACAGATATTTTTCAGTGAAGTGCAGCAGGCTGAATTGATGCTCGGAAACCATGAGAAGTAAGATGTCTCATTAGTGTGGCTGTGCAAATGATGTAATGAGGCAATTGAGAATGAAACTGAATAGTAGTTGGATAAAAGATTAATAATCAGCATGCCTGTCACTATCAGAGGCCCAAGAGAGGGCTGCACAAGACACTTACGTTGGCATATGCATCAGCAATGTCCAGATGTGGAAATACACACTGACATAAGATGGTGCAAAGAGATGTTGGAGTAGCCTGTTGTAGGGAGTAGCTGAGCAGCTGCAAAGTGGAAAGCTGAGAATGGGGCAGGGCCCCATAGCACCTAGAAATCCAGTAGTCCCTGAGACACCAGTAGTTACCAGTGTGACAGAGCCCGACCGTGGACAGCAGCCTATGATGGTAAATGAAACCCTGAGACAACTTAGCCATTTAGGGGTTCAGCTGAGTCAGCAAGAAATACATGAAGTCCCTATATCTGCATTTCGCATTGGACCACACTGCTGGTGGCTTGGAAATCAAGCTGCCACTTTGGTGTCAGCTTAGAGCATGCCTCGTATGCAGCTTTATGTCCACTGGCTTAGGTATGATCTCTTACTTGCCCAGATAACTATTTCCATCTCAGGTGCTAAAGATAAGAAATTGCCTCATCTCCTCCTTCTCCCCCTCCAATATATCCCCATTTTGAGATGTTATTAAAAATACAGAGGGAAAATTCCACTTTCAGAGTTATGGTTTCAGGCTGTCTGCAATCTTGGGAAGAAATAATTGACTTATTTACATGCTGATTTTTTTAAGGCTTCCAGCACAGACATGAGAGCTGGGAACGTACTGTATCTCCTCAACGTTGAACAGAAACAGCAGTGTAATCCCATGACTCCACAAGCTGGCACTATATACACCAAATTTGGGCCTGACCTTTGGGATATAGGCATGGCTCAGCATTCAAGTTTTCACAAACTATCTTATAGCAAATGCACAGTTAAAGAAAGTGAGGGATAAAGGATGAGCTTTGCACAGAGGTAGCTCAATAAGGAAAGTAAATTGCTGCTCTTCCAGAAATTTCAAAGTGGCAAGGGTGTCATCATTCATTCGCTACCAAGGAAATGGCCAAAAGCTGACAAAAAATATAATCCCATTGCTCTGCCAAGACTGTGAGTCAAAACAGATAGTGAGTTATTTGGTGAGGTAGGGAATATCTTTATTAATATTAAAGAAATTTCACTAACACCTCTGTTAGAATTCACCCAATGGGCAAAGACCAGACCTAGCTACAGTGATTAAAAGACCTCATTCATATCTAATGATCACACAGAGTAATATCTCATTGTAAAAGGCAATCAGACACTTGTTCGCTCTTCTTATCTTTTCTCCACATGTGTAGTTACTAAGAAAGGATTTGCCTTTGATCATCTTTTCCTGTGCTGCCCTTTAAGTCATTTCATTAAAGGGCCAGAGTTTCCTGGATTAATGGCCATTTGTCATTTCCCCAAATCAATTTTGCCTCCAGTCTGTTGAGACCTTACAAACATTTCCTCAAATGTTTTTCAGAATTACAGTAGTTACAATGCTGTGCTGAGATGAAGAGGTTTTATTTTAAAACAAGAAAAAGAAACTGCCAGACCAGCTTTTTTTTTCTCTTTTCTATTTTTTTTCCCCCAAGGTATGGAAATCTTAATTGAATTTTTCATTTTAAAAATGAAAGAAAAATATTGAATGACTCTAGTTTGACTGCATCTCCAAGAAATCTTCATTAGTTCAACTTTTCAACCTGATTATTTCTCTTGAACAGCCTCCAGAGCCTGGGCTCAGCCCATCTATTACTGTTGAGCTCTTTACTATCTCTATTTCATTTATCTGTCTACCGCCTCTGCTTTTCAGGCTCAAGCCTGACCTGGAGACTTTTTGAAAGAACACCCTATTTCAATAAAATAAGTGCCATGCTAAAAAGACTGCCACCTCTGTTGTCTCAGGGAAGCACAGCGGTTCTGGTTGTTCATAAAGGAAATTCACTCTCTCGTATGAGTGGAGGGCTGAAGTTCAGCAGCTGAGCTTTTTTTCATCATTCAGATTTACCTGGGAGCTGGCATTACTGCCATCCTAACAATGGGGGTGGATTTCAGTATTTAGCAGGGATGTGTTTTGTTTGGTTTTTTTTTTCTCAAGACAGAAACAACTTCCCAGTTCTTCAGTGGCACAAAATGGGGGGGAGCGCCATTGGTCCATTCCCATCCTATGCCAAGATTGCTTCTAACTCCAGCACATTTGCTAAGAGGTATAACAAATTTAACACAAACCTTCACACAGAGACCTCATACCCTTTTCAACCAAGCCATGCAACTTCATCAAGCAGGTGCAACTTACTCCACTTTTACAGTGATGCTATGGAGATGAAGAGACACTAAGCATTCACTAATTGTGTCTTAGCTCTTGGGTGTAACACAAGACGTAAGTGACAAGATTTTCACAGTGCTTTTTTTAGGCAGGTAATTCCCTTGCACACGAATTTGCAGAGTTCTTAATGTGTTAGTCATTAGGTGTCGTGGTTTCAGCTCAGTCGGTAACAAAGCACCACCACGAAGCCGCTCACTCACCCCCCACCCCCGCGCCTGGCCACGGTGGGATGAGGAGAAAATCCAAAGGCAGGCTCGTGGGTCGAGACAAGGACTGGGAGGGATCACGCCCCACTTATGGTCACGGGCAAAAGACAGGCTCAACTTGGGGAAGAAACAAAATCCATTTAACTTACTACCAATCAAATCAAAAACAAAACACAAGGGTATTAGGAAGGGAAACCAAACCTCAGAACACCTCCCCCCACCCCTCCTGCCTTCCCAGCTCATTTCCACTCCCGATGCTTTCTACCTCCTCCCCCCGGCGGCGCAGGGCAACAGGGGATGGGGGTTGAGTCAGCTCGCCACACA
>VYZV01040415.1:147833-176143 GCA_013401275.1 Pandion haliaetus
TGGCGCGCGCGTCCGACATTTTGGGGCGGCGAATTCTTCCAGCAACTTCTTAAAGGGGCCGCCTCTGCAGCCCCCCTCCCCTGCCACCAAGGAAAACCGCGCCACACAAACCCATAACACTAAGTAGCTGAGGTCTAGGCAGAAATGTATGCTGGGCTGCCCACCATCCAGCTGAAGCCCCTGCAAGTGAGAGGTATTTCTGATCGCTCCAGATCAAGTACTTGCTGTGTAGTTTGGACAGGGTGGGTGAAAGTGTAACCTTGGTTTGAGGTTGGAGGTCATGACAGATGATTCCTGTCCCCAAATGCGGTAAAAGCACACATGCTGCTGGTAGCAAGCAGTAGTGGGACATTACAATTTGCTCTGCCACAGGCAGCCCTCTTTGGTGAGCCTGTGCCAAAGAGGAACCCATACACCTGTCACATTCAAGGTGAACTGACCCTGTTGAAAAGTGGAGTTGTCAGGTTTTGCTCATGGTCAGTCTCAGCATTGTGCAAGCCACAACACTACATTCTGGTCATCTAATTAGATACCTCCATCAAATACAACCACTATTTGTATATGGGATTGCATTGCTTTGATTTTTACTTTTTTAGTAGTAATTCACCTAAGTGACTCCCATCCAATTGACAGGTGTATATAGGTAACGGTTCATTCAATTCAGGTGGTTCAGTTCAATCAGCATTCAATTCTCTTCAATGAAACCTTCCAGAAGTAGGCTGGCCAGGATCTGCAAGATGAAATTGTGATAATAAATGCCAGTCTTTTTGAAAGAAGTTTGAAATGCCTGACTGGCAACACAGAAGGCAGCAGAGAGCTGAGGAATCAAACCCTTCTTAAAACCACAGTGATGTAGCTACCGAGCATCCTAGAGAAACAATAAATGCTATTTTACACAGATCTAAAAAACCAAGGGATCCAAGGAAATGTTTCTCCCAGCTGAGTGGGTATTTCCCAGGAGCTGTTGGTTTTATTACCTCATCTGTGCCCTTAGCTGTCAGCAAAGTACTGCTGAAAGCTCTCCATTTAAAGCAGGCCATAGCAAACAGAGATTTACCGTCTATCCAAAGCTTGTATAAATTTACTGTGGGCAAAAGCTCAACAAAAGCTTATAAAGGAGGTACCTGTGGCTTCCAAATTAAGCCCCTTTTTCTCTAATTAGCCTCCTTTTTCACAATTTTCCTTTTACCTCCACTCTTAAAAAAGAAAAAAAAAAAGCGACAGCAATACTGTGAAGACCATAAAATCCATGTGCTTGTACTGAGCAGGGACTTGACATGTTAAAATTTTGCTGCAGAAGTACAGACTTCTAGCTAAACTGCAAAGTGGACAAGGGAAACCAAGCATCCTGGTTGACTTAGATGTGGTTGTGAGAAACCGTATACATTTGCCTGGCATTAATTTCCAACTGTTTATATTCTGAAGGAATCTGCCCTCTCCATGGAATTTAATTCCCAGAATAATTGTTCATTGTTTACAAGCCAGTTTCTGTTACCTCCTCCTTCTGACAGAGCAAAACCTCATTTCATCTTTTCATCTGATAGAAGTTGTGTGGAAAGCAACCAGCACGGAACTAGTTTATGGCAAAGGCTGTCCTTGTCATTAGATTATCATTGCAAAGAGCAGGGACAGGCAATTTGTTTGCTAATGTTAAGCAACTGCAAATAAAAGACTTCTAGGACTAGTCTGTAACAGAGGAGCTCTAAGCTAATCATTTTAATAAGTAGCTCAGAAGGAGTGAATGGCTCTAGTAATTAGAAATGGGCTACAGAGCAAAGAACATGGTGCTCGTGTGCCCTGTGCTGGGCTTAGCATGAAATTTTGGCTCTTCAAAAGCCTGGCTCACCTAGCCTAGCTTTAAGCTCTCTCTGCAACATCAGGAGAGCTGTGTCCAGAGAGCACAAGGTGAAAATCTTTAGTTAACTTTGATGCTCCAGTTGGATGCATCTGGTCCCAAGACCATCTCAGCTCTGCCAGCTCTCTCTCACACAGGCAAAGGATACCTGCTGCAACTTCCCTTGGGAGTGTGAAACATAAGTTGGGCAGAAATCCACAGCCTGTGCCAAGCAGCAGAACTATCCCCTCCTTTATTTTCAGCAACCTAACATTTCAGCCAGTTCTCCTGGAAGACAGCGATACCCAGGGCTCAGAAAGCTAGTGGGTGGGGGGGGAAGCAATTCTCTCTCCTAAGAGGTGGACATTCAAAGCCAAGGAGTTTGGAGTTGCTAAATGGGCAGCCCCATTTTCATATCCAGATTAAAGGGCCTAATAATAAGTGTTCAGATCTAAACAGTTGCCTAAGCGCTGCATTGGGAATTAAACTCTGTATTTTATTCACCTGGGCAGGAGGCATGCTTCTCTGGAGACAGTAGGCCAGTGCCTTAGATAGATCCTGCTCCTAGGTAAGGATTTGTTAGGAAAAGTTTCCCTTTGTCCTCTTGGCTGGCATTTACATATGCTGAAATGAAAAATTGCCTTGCATTGGGCATGTACTGTTTTTTGCCTCAAAAGAAGGGTGAACACTGCCCATGGCGCCGGGACTTACTTGCACATCTGTTCTCAGCAGCAGCTCTACTATCTGGAAAGGTTACAGCCCTTCACCTACCCTCTTGCTCCCCATCAGGGCAGCCACTGCTGCTCCCTGCTGTGGATTATCCACCTCCAGATCTGCCAGCTGAACCACTCACACAAGATGAGCACTCCTTGGCCTGTCTCAGACAAAGTCAATACTGTAGTTAAGCATGGTTTGAATAGCCACCCTTTGCTAACCATTTTTCGCTTGGTTGAAGCAGGGCAGAGGATATAGAGTGATGTCCAAGTAGGAGAAGGCATTGAACAGGGTAGACCGTGATCTCTGTGTACAGCGTCTACAGCCCAAGGAGGCTACAGAAACGCACGCTCATTCAACTTACATGCATTTGTCTCCACAAAGCAGTGAAAAAGCACTGCACTTCTAAATAGTCCTGTGCCCTGACTTCATTGCAAGAGGGGAAAAATAAGTCCAACCGCAAGGACAGGTAGCTGAATCACTCACAACTTACAGCCTGCAGGGATGAGCCTCGATAACCAGGGAGGCTTTTTCTGCTCCTAATACACATTGATCTATTCACTGCATGCTGAAAACCTTCAGGCTTTTATTCTATACCAACAAACAGTGCAGTCATTTAGGTTGTACCAGATATTTACCCCCTTCCTGTCTCTCCTCAGAGACATGAATAGTGTTACGAATGCAAAGAAAATATCTGTGAAAAACAAAGGGTCTCACAATAGGTGAAACACAAACTGAACGTAATAGAGCAGGCCTGGAGAATATTCAGTAACCAGTTCTCCATAAAGGTATCACACAGAGACAACATGCATGTAACACAATATTTTGAGTTGGCTTGTTTGTTTGTTTTAGCAAAGAGAGTTATTATCAAATTACTTTGAAATTTTTATGCTGAAGCTGAGTTTTCTCTCTATTTGTTGTTTGCAAAATATGGTCATCTTTTCTCTTCATGCAGAGATCTTGATTTGTATCTGGATCCAAAGCTAACGATGCTGACCCAAAAATAATTCAGTGAAGCTGCTTAACAGGACAATAACAATCAATTCCTTCAAAATAGCTGGAGAAATTAAGGACTAATAAACCACAGAAATGATGGATGAGCTAGGGTCTAAGTGATCATCTAGTAGTTGCTAAGCCTAATTTAAATACAGGGAGATTATCACGTTTCATCAGCTTCTATCTTCAGCTTTAAGAGCTTCTCAAGTCCTCATTTATACCTGAAGTGTCACTGGCACATACATTAAAGCTGACAAAATCCATTTGCTGCTGCAAGGTATTCAAGTTCATCTCCTTATTTTCCCCAGTCATGTTAATTTTCCTTCAGTGTTCTTTGTTTATAAGAAAGAAATAAACAAGTACTTTGTGTTCATAAGTCTGAAGTTCTTGCACAATCATTTAAGTGCATTTAGGGACTGCACTAGTGAGTGTTGCTGGCATTCAGTCCAACTGTACTTTAAACTCCCCAGCATATCTCATCCTCTGGACACTGCTCCTCCATATCTCACTAAAAAAAAAACCCTGTAAAACCACCTGTCCTCCACAAATACATTTCCTAACA
Source organism: Pandion haliaetus (assembly GCA_013401275.1). Classification (NCBI taxonomy): domain Eukaryota; kingdom Metazoa; phylum Chordata; class Aves; order Accipitriformes; family Pandionidae; genus Pandion; species Pandion haliaetus. The sequence continues at coordinate 151,940 of VYZV01040415.1, forward strand.
GGGTGCTCAAAGTCTTCTGAAACATGCAGCCACCCAAAGCTTAAATAGTAATTAAAATAAAAAAAATAAATGAGAGCTTTGTCTGAGGCTCCCATGCATTACTATTCAGGGAAAGTCATGTATCCTTTCTTGCGCTCCCTCAGCTGAGGGAACAAACCCTGGGGAGATGACCCACATGTTTTCCAGCATCCTCATTTTAATCCTGATCTTTTCCCTAAGAAAAGAGGATCTTCCTCTGCTCGTGTCTAGGAAGGAGAGACAGCAAGACTTTACCTTATGACTTGATTCTTTGGTATCTGACAAGGCACATGCTCAAAAGAAAGCTCACCACTGGTCTCCTCCCTCTGCTTGGGCCCCAGGTCTCACAAAACCAGTATCCTAAGGCACCTGCCACCTGGCTCAAATGTGTCTGAAATTGGCCAGTTCAGACAGATGTTCTTGGGGAAGGACGGGAGGAAGTCAGACATAGAAAGCAATTTCATACTAGCATCATATCCTCCACACAGGCTTAAAAAAAAAGTCTTTTTCAGAGTCCTTCTCGTTAGGGAAAGATTATTTGCCTCCCACATAGGCATATCCCCATGCAGCCATTTACTCTTCAGAGAGCCTGTCAGAGAGGTCAGACCAGCCCATCCCAGCAGACATCCTAAGAAAAGCAAAGAAACCTTTGAAAATAGTGTCAACTCATCACCAAGTCTCAAACCCCCAACTAGAACAACCACAGCACCTTACAACAGCTGAAATACTGGACTGAGTCCCTCACTTGTTAATTAGTTGCCCTCTGTTGATTTATACTTGCTGTCATCTGCTCCAGTCTAGCTGTATTTTCAGTGCTGCTAAGAACACTCAGTAAAAAGCTTTGGAAATTCCCAGTGGCAACGCAACCCTTTTTCACTCAGCTATCTTATCTGCAGGTATAAATCCCAATGTTTGTGCACCAGCACTCATGAGCACCCCACAGCCATCCCTGGCATCCCAGCATGATCTCAGTCCCTTTGCAGGCGGCTGCTCACTTTCTTCTGCTCTCGTCTCCCTGTACCCCCACCTTTGCCCAAACTCACCTAGCTCTTGCAGGGAGCTCTGCTCATCTCCTCTGTATCTTTCTTTGGCTTTTCTTCCTTCAGAGGAGGGACAGTTAGGAAACCAGCAATCAGATGGGCTTGAAAAAGGGTAATTGTTGGAATTTTTCATCCTCAGAGATCTGTAAAGTAGGTTAAACCTTTTTTTTTTTTTTTAACCTCCTGGTGGTTGTACTTCTGCATGGAGGAAAGCTTACAGGGGACCCGAATAGTGGTCATCTGTACCACCAATGCCTCATACCATGCATTCCTTTGAGCATGGACCTAACTCTAAAGCTTTACACTACATCCTGTATCCTCTTAAATGCACCCGTTAATCCCTATGGCTCAAAGCACTGGTGCATTCCCATCTTCTCTATCACCTCTTTGCTGTGCTTCCTCCATCATAGACCACGGTTCTCCAAAACATTCATTCTTGTCTCAGGCCTGAGCTTGCCCCTTCCCCTCACTTCACAAGCCTTGCAGGGACCTCTCTGTCACACACGTAGTCTGATGGCTGTGTGCAGAGGCATACCTGCGCAGTTCCATGCTGATGGGCTGCTTCGGTCTTCTGGATGATTCCCAAGTGACTGGGAGAACACCAAGGACACAGTTTACTTGCAAAAATGGTGCTAGTACATTTCACTTACAAGGGGGGAAAAAAAAAAATCCTAAACAAAAATCAGCCCAAAACCACAAACCAAAAGGATCCTTTTTCCCACCTTAATTGTTCTTTTTTTTACAGCCAATTTCCTGCTTCTTTTTCTTTTTTCTTTTTTCCCTATGCTTTTATTCAGGGCTGTTCCTGCTGTCTCAGGAACGGAAGCCCATTATGTTCAGTAGATCTATCTACATGTCTGAAGATAAGTACCGACAGAACTGCTCATAAAATCAGCACCCTGAAGAGATGAGATCATTTCACACGTGCTGTTTGTTTCCTGTTATACTGGGGAATTTACAGTGGCTGCTGGCCACTATAAATACTGAAGTGGCAAGAGGTGTTTCTCATGTACTTTACCGCACTATTCACTGCTGCATTTTTGTCCTAAGAGTAATTTGATTTGTTGTAATTGATTTGGGTGGGTTTTCATTCCTAATTAACTGTTGTTATGATGGAATGATGCAATCCTTGTTCACAAACGAGAGCTGAGAAATGAAATTCAGAACAGGGTAATAGCAGGAGGATGGAAGAGAGCCTTACCTACCAGGAAGACCAATGGGCTGGGAAGCCAATTAACCATGATGTTGACTGGTGCTGCTCACATTAGCGGCATGAGCAGACATTCTCAATCTTCCCACACTTGTGGTCAGCACCCTGCAAAATTAATTTCTTTTTAGGACTTAATAAAAAGGACATACATCAAGAAGAGCTCCTGAGTGATGCTTTGGCAGACCTTGCCTTTTGCTGGTGGTTGCACAAATCTGCCCATCACTAGATCTAGTAGTGGAAGGGCGAGGCCATGGAGCTCTACAAACACACATGCACTGCCATCTCTGCAAAACCCTCCACTTGCAGGCAGAGCCTCCATCTGCACGTGCATGGCAGAAGGAAAGATAGGGCTTGGGGAGAGAAAGAACACCCCAGCTGCCCCCCAGCCAGTCTTGATTCACTTTTGGATGCTGAAAGCCAGGAGCAAACACTGAAACACAGGCTAGAAGTGAGAGCATCTCACCATTACCCTGTCTGTCAGGCCAATGCATTTACCTTTGTTAACTGGAATGCATGCTGCTATTTCTCTGGTTGCTTATTTTCAAGAGACCATTGAGAGTGCTTAAAATTTCTTAGCTGGAATCCTTTTCCGTTGTTAACCTTGATTTTGGGAGGGGACTGAAACCAGGAGTCACATGAATTCTTCAAGAAAACATGAATCCTGAGTCTTATTTCGGAGATGCCTTTTGAGAAAATTGTTGTACAAGTCAGAAGGTCTCTGTCAGCCGAGGCTTGAGCTGAAAAGACTTTATTGACAGCACGCTAAAACTCTCCCCTGCTTTTGCAATATTGTTGCGGCTGCTACCGTACTGATACAAGGCAAGTTCTGTTAGTCTTTTCTTGGTATTTCTACCTCGATCAGATAATAAAAAAATGCAAAAAACCCTATGTGTATCACGTGAATAACTAAAGTAGGTGTTATTGCTCATAAATAGTACCTAGTTTCCCCTGAATTTTTCTTCTTTTTTTTTTTTTTTCATGGAGAAACCAGTCAAAACTGGGTGTTTTAATCAAACCAGAAAATGTGTCTATTCGGCAACAAGTTTGGTGTGTTTTTTGGCAACCCATGGTTCGGATGCTGTGGGTTGTCATTCCCTTCTGCAGAAAAGGCTCTAAGCTAGTTTTTATCACGCACCAGGGTCAGGACCCCCATGATGCCACTGCCCTCCCCCCACCCAGGAGTCATCAAGGGTGGCTAAGTGGATTGAGCCAGGTAATTTGGGTCCCTGATTTTTCCTGTTTAGCCCAGAACTGCAATTTCCATAAGGCAAAATACAAGTATTTCTAAATTATATACCTGTATGAATTTAAGCCAAAATATTTCTGTTTTCCACTAGAATATTCTAATACTCAGATTTCCACAGGGGCAAAAATAATCTCTGCTGAAAAAAAATATACTTTTTCAATCAGTTCTAGTAAATAGCTCTGGGCACAATCTTCCCTTACCTAGAATGAATGATATTATGAAAGGTCTTTTTCCTTTAGTTGCAGACAGATAAGCTGAGCTGAGCTAAGATAATGGTAAGCGGTGGTGGGTTGACCCTCACTGGATGCCAGGTGCCCACCAAAGCCGCTCTATCACTCCTCCTTCTCAGCTGGACAGGGGAGAAAATATAACAAAAGGCTCGTGGGCCGAGATAAGGACAGGGAGAGATCACTCACCAATTACCGTCACGGGCAAAACAGACTCAACTTGGGGAAAAAAAATGAATTTAATTTATTACCAGTCAAATCAAAGTAGGATAATGAGAAATAAAAACAAATCTTAAAAACACCTTCCCCCCCCCCCGTCCTTTCTTCCNCCCCCCCCCCCCCCCCCCCTTCTTCCTGATCTTAACTTTACTCCCGGTTCTCTCTACCTCCTCCCCAAAGCAGTGCAGGGGGACAGGGAATGGGAGTTGGGTTCAGTTCATCACACCTTGTCTCTGCTGCTCCTTCCTCCTCAAGGGGAAGGACTCCTCACTCGTCCCCTGCTCCACCGTGGGGTCCTTCCCATGGGAGACAGTCCTCCCTGAACTTCTCTGGCATGAGTCCTTCCCACAGGCTGCAGTTCTTCACGAACTGCTCCAGCGTCAGTCCCTTCCACAGGGTGCAGTCCTTCAGGCACAGACTGCTCCAGCGTGGGTCCCCCACAAGGTCACAAGTCCTGCCAGAAAACCTGCTCCAGTGTGGGCTCCTCTCTCCACAGATCCACAGGTCCTGCCAGGAGCCTGCTCCAGTGTGGGCTTCCCATGGGGTCACAGCCTCCTTCAGGCACCCACCTGCTCCTGCATGGGGTCCTCCATGGGCTGCAGGTGGATATCTGCTCCACCTGAAAGAATATGTTCCTCTCACATATTCTTACTCCTCTCTCTTGCTGCAGTTTGTTGTGCAGTTTTTTTCCCCCTTCTTAAATACGTTATCAGAGAGGTGCTACCACTGCCTCTCATGCACTTGACCTTGGCCAGAGGTGGGTCCGTCTTGGAGCTGGCTGGGATTGGCTCTGTCGGACATAGTGGAAGCTTCTGGCATCTTCTCACAAAAGCCACCCCTGTAGCCCCCCCCCAAAAAAAAATCTTGCCACATAAACCCAATACATAAGCTTTTCTCAAATCACAGTCTCCATGTCGTTATCCGTGTTTTTCCTTTTATGGAGATGTCCAGGTGAGGAAAAGATAGTTGTCTTTATCTGAAACACAAACAAAGTGTGTTACAAGGAAGAGTTACAAGGAAGAAGTTGTAACATTAACAAAGCATTCAAGCCATGTGTAGTAAGGGGCATAACGGTGCTTTCCTGTTGGCAAAATATCTCTTCTGACCTTGGGTTTCAAAATGTGGTGTGCTTGTGGAGGAGGCATGTAGTAAGTAAATGCGGACACACTTGTTCTGTTTTGGACCTGGAAAAAAGATGCTTAATTAAATAAGAGGAAACCATTTCATCTCCAGCAAGGGGTTGACCCTCCTTCTCTTATGCTCTTATTTCCTTTTGCCCCGCCAATTCCTTAATAGCAGACTGCCACACTGGTGTTAACAATATTCCCAGCATGCCTAATGGCAATACTGAGGAGATCTATATGCTGCTATTAATGTTAATTGGCAACATTGCCCCTGATGGACAAGCTATTATCTTCCTAAGCTTTAGTTGTCTTAGTCTGAATACTTATCTTTATCCAACTGGTAAAGTCAAGGTCCCACTCTATTGTTTTCTCCCACAGAGGCTGATTTATTTGATAATACAGTTTCAAACACAATTTCTTCCTAAATTATCCTATCCATTCCATTATTTCTTTTCTATTATCTTGAAACTCCAAAAGACTAGGTAAAAAAATTAGGTGCCAAATTCACTGTAAGTTTAGAAACTCAGACTGACAACTCTAAATCCCTTTGATGAGATTCTGTGATGTCCTTCTGTCTTTCCAATTAACTTGGAGTGGTGTAGTGGTGATAAAAAGATTTGGTCAGTATTTGTCTTCCAGATGTCGTGTAAATACAAGTATCTGTATTTCATCTACACTTACTCTTTGCTGCAGTAGTAATGCACATTTTTTTATTTGATAAAGGTCATGCTTACTTCCTTTCCATGCCATAAAGACACATTCTGCATGTGCGGAGAGTGTCATGATTAAACAAAAATTAAAATAGACTGGAACAGGTACTAGTCAAAGATGCTCTTGGGGAAAGCAGTTACATTTATATTATCAAGACAGCCAAGTCTTTAATGCTGTGATACTGTCATAGCAATTCAAAGCTAAGCCATTTTATAAATATTAAATTCTTGGGGAAATGGAAATTCATGGTGTACTAGTTTCGGAATGTTACTTCCACCTGTCACTTAGATCCTGAACGTACAGTCTCTGAACAGCAAAGGACTTTTCCAATATGAAGATGTAGGTGTCAGGATTTTCCTTGTTGCTTTGTATAAGAAGAACAATTTTTGTTGCTCTGGTTTTCTCCTGAAAGATATGTAAACTGCTTTCCTTTCAGCATCATCTTCTGCTCAGAAGAAGAGATCTGGGGCCCTGTTCCGTTGTTGCTTACATTAATTAACATGTAGCACCCCAGTGCTAGCAAAAATAAGCAAGAAACGTTTCCCTGTTGCCCAAGGAATGTTTATTTGAGGCCAACATTGTTGACCAAAGCTCATCATCTGACAACAAGGCCAAAAAGCAAATCAATTTGGTCTGGCTAGCATAATAGCAAGCAGGCTAGAGTGTGCATCCTGCAACGCTGCACCTTTGGCCCCGTTCACTAGACTTTGCTCAAGACAAGCCATTACACAACAGGCATAAAGGCTGGCATGCCGGCAGCTCGAGACCTCAGCAAAAATACCTACAGCACCACCCCAGGAACGGAAAAAGGAGCAGTCCTACGGAAATGTCCTTTTTGTCTTCGTATGCATAGTTACTCATAAAGGGACCTCTGACTTGACTGACCAGCACATGAGCACCTGCGTGAAGGCCAGCTCTTAAAAGCCTTAGGTTTTTCACTAATGTAACCCCTGGGTGTAGCTAGTTCATTGCTTTCCATACACTTACCCTGAAGGACTGAGTCTATTTAGCTACACAGTGCTGAGTTAAACTCCGTTTCTTTGTTACTGCCTTAAAAGCTGTGAAATAATGCCTTACTATTTCTCCTTCTGTGGGGTGAGAGCCCTTCTCAACTTTCAGGCAACATCTTGCAGACAGCCAAGAAGAGATCCGTGTGTGCAACATCTTGTAATAACTGGAAACCTTTGCTTTGCTTCAAACTCACGGCTTTCTCAAGAGCAGGGTCATTGTACTGAAACAGAAGAGACCAAAGTTCCAAGCTATCAAGCAGAGTACAAGCAGATTAGGAAGAAATGAAATTCATCAATACAGTGCCCTCTTGGTCAAAAGTTCAGTAAGAGAGAAGGGAGCTGTACGATGCACCCATCTCCTTTTAATTGGCTTGGAGCTAGTTCCTACCACACTCAAGCAGATGTGGTGTCAAAAGAGTCATGCAAAGGCAGAAACTTTTAATTATTTTAAAATAGCCTGCTTCATCTTGGGGATCTGTGGTTAGAACTTAACAGGGAGAGAGATATAAAAAAGAAAAAAAAAAGAAAAAGAGAGAATGGGTTAATATTTGCTGGAATAAATCTCTGAATTTCCTTCCAAACTTTTGTGTCCAGTGTTTATTAATGCAAAAGATAAGTTGTGCAGAAGCACATAAGAAGAAATAAAAATGCTGTGAACATTTTTGCAACCATGAGTATTTGTGGCAGAAGCATTATGCGATTACATGGGATTTATTTACATCCTTTTCTTAACTCAAAAAATTGCATCTGTCTAGAGAGGGAAGAAAAGAGGCACCATACAACTTATCACAAACCACAAAACAGCTAGCTGTGTATTGGATATCTGAACCATTAGTTAGTTATAAGACAGAAGTTAGACCGAAATACGTTCACATATATATGACAACCATTAGTTCTTGAGCAGTCATAAACTCTCCTAGATAACTGATGAACAAACAAACAGCAGCTAAGGCAGTTAAACCTGTTTCTCAACATGAGTAGGTTTGTGATGGATAACATTGGTTAGGGTCATTTTCATTACCCTCAATCTTCCAAAAAGCTGATATGGGGAAGCAGAGGGTGACACACACTTTTGATCAGACACAATTGCTGTTCTCTGAGCCTTTCCTCCCCATCTGAAAAGGGCTAACCATGGCCAGGGAGGATTTAATGTCACAGGGCAAAGAGGTATGGGCAGGCTGAGACATGGGTGGCAGGGAGAGTCCAGGAGACGCTGAAGTGATAGAAAGAAAAAAAAAAATACAAAATTTAAAGACACAGAAAGGGACTCTGCAGTCCTTTTTGCAACCAGAAAGCAACAAAAATTTGCTGGTCAGAAAGGAAACCCTCTGCAAGGACATCCTATTCAGGGTAGAAATATTTTTATAAATCTTATTTATTGAATTTTCTTTTTAAAATGTCACAGTTGTAGCTAACAAAACTAAATGTCTAACAAAGCCTAAATGCTGAGAACAGAAGCTCTAAGATGTGTCTGGGATCTGCTCCTTCAAAGCCACAGTGCAGGAAAACCCATCTTAGAGATGAGTCCATCCTGGGATCGATCACAGGCTCATGATATGGTCGCATGGCAAGTATGAAACTTTGCTACAGCTATCTCATGTAACGATGAACATCTCTAGTTCTTAGCATGGACCAAAATGTGCCATGGATGCATAATTAAATGTTGTGAAAAGCCAAAAACTATTTTCACTCTACCATCCTGTTAAAAATGCTTCCTAGCACTGCTTCAGCATTTCTCTCAAATATTTGATCATGCCAACTTTCCTGGCACTGTGAAATTAAGCCACAACTGATACCCTCTGATAAAACCCAGGTCCAGGTCCTACATTGCCCTAGTACCTCTAACCAATAGGCTGTAAAAAGTGCTTACTGTTGGCATAACTCACTTCCCACTGGTGTTACAGGGCACTTTGCCACTGAGTCCAAAAAGAGATTAATGAGACTAGTGCAGTGAGCTTTGACAAATCCCATCCTACCTTTGGTTTTGGTCTTATGAAGCAAGAGAGAGCTCAGAGGAAATATTCATTGTTAATCAAATATTGATTTATGACAATAAAAATTCTGGCCAATTATTACTATCTGCCTGCCGTGTTTTTGCAGGGCTCTTCTTGGTACCTGTGCCTGCTGGGATTTAGCTTAGTACATTGATGTGCCTGTCAGCATCAGTATTTCTTCATAGCGTTAACAGTATCAGTTCAACAGTAACTCCCCTTCAGCACACGTGTAGAGCGGCTGAAAAACATCCTAGGAAAACATTTCTCACCAAAAAAGGCAAACTTGTGCAGGAAAGGGGAATAACACAGGAAAAAATAGGGAAAAAACCCTGGTGGCCAGAACCTAACTAACCTGACAGAATTAATGAGCACTTGCTATAAAGTCTCTGTAGATTTTTTTATGACAAATATCCTCTTTTCAAAACTCAGCCATTATCTGTAATGTCTTGCTTTTTGGCAGCATGATGTAGCCCCAGCTAAATCTCATTTCTGTAAACACCCACACTTACACCTTTAGGCAACACGGATAGTCCTTCTGCAGTCCATGGACTGTCTTGTCTATCCAGACCATGTGGAAGGTGCTCTCTCCTCCCTATGGGCTCACCATCCTGGCATCATATGAAGTTGACAGCTGTGCTGAGGCACCCAGATGGGTCTTAGAAGATCCGGAGGTATATCCAGTGATACCCGAGCCCAGGCTCATAGCTGACACATCTGTTCTGAGCACAAGTGTCGTTTCAAAGATGACCGCCCTGATGACATGCCTGAAAGAGGGCCAAGAGCACCCCTCGCCTATAATGTGTCAAGCGCAGGCTACCCTTAAGTGTTTACAGAATTAGGGCGCTGCTTGCTACAAAACATACTTACAAACATCCTGAAAGCTTAACTGCTTCGTACTATAAATAACTGGTTTCCTTTTTCCCCTGTGACTGTTTGTGCATTTCTTTAATCTTCTCAGTTTAAAATAAACACAGACAAAACCAGTGCGTTCAAAGGTGCCAAACTGTACATAAGGGAAAGGCATGTGCAAGAGTGCAAGCTATTCCTGAAAGTCTGACAGACTCACGCAATGTTTTTCTTCGTTTAATAATAAATAATCATAACATTCAAAGCACATGGATTGCATTAACAAGCACAGGATGACATGAAAAAATGCTCGGGTTTTTGGCTGCTGAGACTCAGCTGCACAAAATATTTGCCAGAACTGACAGCTAGAACGAAGATGGGGTTGCATCTTCTTGGATCATATGGACCTTTCATCTAATCCCTAACTACTGCAGGTGCCCCTCATTTTTCTGCTCTCTTGTTTTGACCCATTTTAGTTGATATGGCTGCTGGAGTTTTGTGGTAAGGATCATTGTCAGGCAGACATAGCGAGAAAAGTCCAGTGACTGCAGCTAAGTGAGGACTTTCTAACCCAGAAGACAACCCAACACCTTGACCAAGGTGCAGCTGAGGCCAGGAGTCTGAGCAAGAAGGATGGCCCAAAGCTAGTCCAATGGTCAGAGACATTCAAAGACCATCAAGCAAGGAGCATGGCAAACATGTACTCAGAAGCAAGCCTAGATGAAAAGAAACCATGGAGAATATAACATAACTGAGTCCAAAATAACAGACAGGTAACCCAGTCATGAGAGAGAAAAAGCCTTCAGCAGTAGAAAGCAAGAATAAAGAGGAATCAACAGAAATGCAGCTACAACCAAGTAGTGGGTTGAGCAGCCAAGAGAAATTGCTCTTGGCTCTTGACAGGACAAGTTGCGTCACACTTCCAACGGACAAGAAAGATCACCTTTTAGGCTCCCAGGTTCTTTGTTTTCTCAAGTCTTGGAATTTTGTAGATCAGGGCATAAGCGGATAGCTTATGGCCACTTTGGACAGAACATCTGTTACTCATGACAGCAAAGGAATTGACCCACCAGGGCCAGGCTGTGTCACTGTGGTTGGATTTCAATCCACAGAATTTTGTTGCTGTTCCTTTGAGATTTCACTGAAGGCAAACACACCACAATGCACTCTTATTGTTGTCCCACATCTTCTCACAGGCTTTCCGGTCTGGAAGAGCTTGGCAGCATCCAGTAGCTGCTGCAACCAACTCACCTTCCTTTCCTTCTCCTGTTGGCTTTTCTTCCAGCTCTGGAAATCAGTGAGGCCATTTTCTTTTGCTCCACACATATGGCTTTGCATTTTGTTGGGCAGAAAACCATGCTGGCACTTGTGTTGAGTTTGTTTTATTCAGCTGTTTTCCAGCCCCACATGTACAAAAGCTGGTTTTATCTCTCACCTCTCATTCTGATGCTTATATACGCCTCCGCTTCTCTGAGCTGTGCTTGCTTTATGACCTGCTGCTCAGTCGGAAAGTTGGCAGGTGTTCACTGCATTCATATGAGGAATCTTTCTCTTATCTTCAGCAAAACTACCCTGGAGACTTTTGTCTAGATTGCACCTTTTGCATGGTTTTTATCTATAATTTGGGTTTAGCCAGGAAATCCAGATTATAGTAACAGTGCACACTGCATAACAGTATAGTTAAAACAGTACTGCAGGTGTGTGCGATACCTATGAACATCTCATCCCCATAAAGGCAAAGGCAGGATTTTCACTAGTGTTGGACTGCCTTCTGGGTCTGGAATTCTCAGCAAGTGTCAGGAGCTGATGGGCAATGAAGGGTACTTGCCTCAAACAACAGAGCCCATCGAGTGTTGAGGGGAACGCTTTGGAGAGGGAGTGAAGGAGGGAGGAATATTTTTGCCTCCAGAAATAAATGTTCAGAGTGATATCATACTCTGACACTATGATGGCCACAGCTGGAAAACATTCTGTTGCTTTTTAAATGTGAAAGTCATTGTATAGTTATATTTCATAATCATGCACACCTTACATTTTTAACATTGCCGGGAAGACTGTTTAAATATCTTAGCGCAGAGGGAGTGTTTGCAATAATCCTGTCTCCTGAAGAGGCACAGCCCACAGAGCTCACGATGGTCTTTGCTGCCAACTCTCCTTTTAGCAAATGAATTCCCATCTGTGGGGGTGGGGGCTGTGCTGTAGAAATTTAAGAGAAGGATAAGACGACATTTCTGCACCAGAATTACAGCTAAATAAAATTTGGTATAAACTCAGTCTGTCTAACTTAACAAATACCAGCTCCTCAGTTTTGTTAACTAGTTTGTCACAGTTATCACAGTTACAGATACACACACACGTATACACACATGGTGCTTTGTATAATTTTTTTTTATATTTTATATTACTGAGAACAGAAAGAGTACATTAAAGTCCAGATTCTGCAATCAGTGCCTTTTACAGTAATGTTTCCCCCTACTGATTTCATACTATTAATGCTCAATTGTGCCTTCCATGTGTTTATGCAAGAATGTATGTGCACTATTGTACACTAGATTTAGATAACACTTTCAATATAAAGCTGACCAGACAACAAGCCCGTTTGTATTTCATGGTAGCTCTGACCGTTTTGAGCTGTAGTGTAGAGCATAACGAAACCTCACTGGATACTTTCTGCAAAAACTGAATCCCACAGTTTTGTGTTCCCCACCAACACCCTGAACAAAATTTAAGCTTTTCCTGCATGCAATCTTATGGCTACAGCATTAATCTAAGCTGCACAAAGTCTTCTTTTTATTCCTTATTTTGAACTGAGACAATTTTTCACCACAGATGACTACAACTCTGAGGGCAAGGGTCTGAACCTGGGGCAGTTTGTGTGTCTTTTGGGGGGGGGGGTNAGTTTAAGAAAACAGAAAGATGTGGAAACATCACTAAAAGCAATACACAGCTCAGGAAAGTTATGGTGTGACATGACATCATATTCTGGCTGTGACAAACTCAATCAGAAATGTTCTGACTGGTCCCTATACGGTTTAGCTGAAGGCACCTCCTGTAAGCATCAAGGGTGGTTATTGAATTGCAGACCATGAAATCATTTCTAGGATAGAGTGTAGGCGCCAGCTTCCCAGCTGCTGTAAATCAGCGTAGCTCCATGCATTTATACCAATTGAGTATCCAACCCAAGGTGTGCACGTGTTTCTATTGTTTATTAAGCCAGAGGATGAAATGCAGATATTTCGAGGGTGCGGTATACACCCTATATTAAGTATGAGTAGGCCACAAATGCTTGCTTGCATCCCTTGCCACTTGGTGGCAGATTTTTAGCGTCCATTCAGGACCTGACTCAACTTTGAGAAATTTGCCTGGCCATGACTCTCAGCTGGGTTGAGCATTTCAGTCAAAAGCAACTATGCTCTAAAAGCTGCCAAAGTTTGTTGGGGAAAAGACTCCACATTCTGCCTTAAAATAAGTTACACAGAAGGAAAAATACAGCTCAGGGCTTTCATAATTTGTTCATGTTGTACAGACAGGAGTCCTTAGCATGCTGAAACTGAGCTTGGAGAAACACAGTTTTACAAAGTCAGAGTAAATTAGAAAGAAAATGGATAAAATCCCCTCATAGTTCACTGTTTAATCATACAGTATCTACCTTCATGTCTATAGCTGCATTACAATGAAAGACACAATCAGTCTCTCAAAACATACATTGCTGGCATGGCTTATCATCTCCTGCCTCTCAAGATGATCCTTCTGCCTCAGTTAAGTAGTTTTCCATTGACATTCTCTGTTCTTTTTCAATGCTGTAGGAGCTTTTGATGACATTGGCTGTTATGGGACTTCCAAAACTCGGATCTTGTTTAATACGAGGACAATCTGATTTTCTGGTGTCTTTTCTTTTGCACTTATCCTTAAATTGTGCAGGCTTTTTGAAAGGTCTCAGACCTGCTTAATGGAGATGGATTTCTCTGGAGTTCCAGTCTGCTCCTGTAAAGCTCAGAAAGCATGGGCCGGGAGGAAGAGGAAGGCATTACTGAATATGTACCATTTCTGAAATTCACCCTCTCATTTACTTATGTAAAGGTGAGGTGATATTGCTGATATTTTTTTAAATCTCACCGATTCAAAACTTTGCACTTTAATGTCATTTTAAATGGGCCCTTCTACCTGTGAAGCACCAGTAACCTTTCCTCCTAATTTAACCCTAATTTTACCTCATGCATTTATTTATTTATCTAGCCCGTTTCTTTTAAACGTCACCTGTTATGAGGAAGGTTGTAACCTGTTACAGATCAGTCAGATGATTATATCCACCCCCACCTGCTCTTGGCAATATTGCAATTCTGGAATTGGTGGTAAGTCATTACAGACTTCTTTTCCCAGATATTTTCTTCTGTCATGATGCTGTTACAACACTGCCTGGCAGCTTTCAAGCAGTCCTGATTTATATGTTGGGTCACAAAAACAAAAGGCAGAGTTTCCATAGGAACATCCTGCAGCTCCTAAATGTGACCAAGCCTAGGCTGAAGGATGCAGAAGGGAGCGTCTCCGTACCATCTGTGCAAAATTGAATTTGTCAAAGATAGCAGACCTGACTCATCTGCTCATGCTCCTTTGTTTGTGTGCACCACAGTGTGCGTGGGTGTGAATGGACAGAAGACCTGGCGTGTGTCTGCAAATACAGGTATGTATATATGCATCTATCAAAAGCCACCCCTCTCCTCTTTAAGTTCATAATGGCACTGAAAGAAAAATATACAGGGGTTTTGCAAGGCTGCAGCTTCTAGGTTCTTCATCCCCGTGCCTACTGCTCACAAGCGCAGAGTCTTGCGCTCTCAGTGAGCAGGGGTGGTGTTAGCAGTGAGGGTCAGCTAGTGGTCCAGAAGGGCAAGTGTGGCCTGATGCTTGCATGCTGCGCTCGCTCCTCTGAAGAGCTGTGGCATTAAAACCCCCAGGTCATGGCATTTGCTGCATCTGAAATGCTGTCCCCCACATGCCGCTTTGAGGTCACCATCAGGAGAGAGCAAGAATCACAACTCCTTTAGCCAGTAATGATTCCCTCTGCATGCTTTGCCTAGGTTGGTAGTAAGCCTCTGTGCTGGATCTTGATGCATATCTGTGATTTAAGGCTGCTGTCTTCTTCTTCACTAATCGTCAGCACTTGGCTATTGTCTGTGTGTAGCATCACCAGCATCTGTTTGGATGGTATTGCAGGACAGGGTAAAGCATGGTCAATAAATCTTCAAAGGCGTTTTTTTATTAGCCATCACAAAAATATTTAAAGTGTTGACAAGCAGGAATGAAAAGATTTTGATTCAGAAATGTGGGACAACCGTTAAGAACATGCTTAATTATAGGTATATGTTTAAACGACCTCCTGAACCTGGGCCTAAACACTTGCAAATTGAATCTGAGCTGATTAGTACCAATAACCATGTTAAATTTCTACTGAGCCCACAATAAGCTCCTCCTTAATAGTGTGGCAAGGGAGTAGCATACACTCACTCCTTATTCAAACACTTATGAAATTATTTTGATTCCAGAACTAATTAACTGGACTGTATCTTAATCATTCCTACTAGTATCATACAGATGTACGCAAACTGTCATATGATTCCCTACCAGCCTGATATATTCAATTTCAACATAACTTAATAATTGCAGTACCAATTAGTTAAAATGTAAGTACGAAAAAACATTGGATGGAGACATCTTAATTTAAATATAATCCATTAAGTAAAAACTGCTATTCTAATTAGTGATAATGTAGCACAATTAGGAAATAAAATTTGATTGGTACATTGGAATTTCAACTTAATTAGTAACTGCTATTCTAATTAGTAAATGCAACGCGTGTCGTGCAGTGTTTTGTCAGGGAGAAGTGCATGTACAGTAGATATGATGGTGAGGAAAGAGGCACAAGGAGAGCTGAGGTGAGTAGTGTGGAGCAGAGGAGTTCAGCCACCGTCAAGCCCAAGTCCCGCATCTGAACCAGCTCTGACCTTACAGCAGGAGAGGTTCAATCTTGCTTGAAAAACTTGATGTGGAGGAAAATTCACCATCACCTTCGGGCAATGTCTTCCTGTGGTTAATTACTTCCAGTGTCCAGCTGGAGTGTTTCACTTTGACATCTACAGCTTTCTGTTTCCAGATCCGGATGAGCAATTTTTGATAAACTAGGGAAAATAATTGTGGAAGTCACCTGGGTTGGAGAGCTCAATGTTTTGAATTAGGATGATGCAAAGCTGTCCTAGACACAAAGACACTAAAACTACTGCAGGTCTGCACTCTTATGAAGGGGGAGAAATTGGAGGAAGGAGCACAAGACCTAGCTAGATCAATAGCCTTCTCAACAAAGATATTACAACATTTCTTTTAACAACAGAGGGGAGGGGGAAAAAAAAGCATTGGCTGTTGTTTTCGTTGAACTATCCATAATAATTTCAGCATCTCTTTCCTGGAAAACAGGTCTTTTAAACCCCTTGTGATGTAAGCATACTTGGCACCATTCTCCATTGTATTACTTTACATTTATTGACACTGAATTCTGTCTGCTATTTTGTCAGCCAGTCACTTAGTGTCTTCAACACTTCACTGGCAATTTTAGTTTTGTGTTTCTGGAGTAGCGTATAAACTACCAGGGAATTTTGTCACTTCCCAATCACCCCTTTTACAGTCTCCTGTGACTATGCAGAACTTTACAGGTCCTAGGACTGATCACTGCTGGATGCCCAATTTATAGACTGGCCATTTATCCTTCACTTCATTACTTATCTTTTAACAGATGAAAAAAATTGTATTAGTATTAAATTAATTGCAAACAATTAATACATAGGAACAGTGTATATAAACTAATTAAGCTTTTATCTTATCACATAATAGCTTTAAAAGACTTTGGTGAAAGAGTCTTTGTCAAGAGATTTTCAAAATCCAGTGCTTTGTATTGATTGGATTCTCCTTATTAATATATATGTTGCTACAGAGAGCTTCAATAGATTTGTATGTTAATAACTTCCTTTTATAAAAACTACATATATTTCCCCCCACCACCACTGTATCATATTTATCCAAATGTCTACTCATTCCATTCTTAATTACAATTTACACCAGATGCTCCCAGACTTTACTTCAAAAACATATATTTGCCACCTTCGATTCTCCTGGTGTACTTCCATACTTGAATTCCTTAACATCTCGTGTGACTATTACTTAGCTTCTGCAATTGGTTACTATTCTGCTTGTTAATTTATTTAGAAGCCTTTTCTATCAGTAATTTAATCTGAGATAGACTGTCAGAAAAGCACTCCAGAAAGAGATGTTGCAATGTGGGAAAGCTCCCTCAATTCCATCAAAATGAATTTTTTTAATGGCTTTTTATTACATAGTCTGATCTTCTCCGAGTGCCCCCGATTGTGCCTCAATGATTTATTATTCCTACTGAGTAGATGGCAATATCCCTATTTCTGATATGTTTGGGAGGTGGAAAGCATTCTTTTGCATTTAGCAAGCTCAGCTTCCACCCCCCCACCCCCCTTTTTTTTTTTTTTTTCTTTTGCTCTTCTTATTAGGGTTTAGCACTTAACTTTCCAGAATTCGGGTATGTCTTTTTGTGTGTGTACATGTGTGTTGAAACATCATTTCTATCTTTCCTTAGTGGTGTCTTTTACTACAGACTGTAGTTGTTTGACTGTAATCCCCCCCTTTTTCTTTTTCGGATGGGTAATACACATTTACTCTGAGCTTCTACTTAAAGTATTTATGCTATAATCCAAGAATTTGACCCTTTGACTGCTCCTTTTATGTGTTATTCCTGTTTGGTTTGCCTAGATGTCTAGAGAGTAAGTTTTTCCATTCTTCCTTATTCTTTTTTAATTCCTCCCTTTGAAGTTAAAAATGAAGCAGCACATTTGTCTTTTCCTGGATGCAAAGGTGGAGAAGCAAAACACTAGCATGCATCCACTGCGGGCAGTGTGGATGTTTCCACTGTTCAACGTCTTCACAAATGGCTTACACAAATATCAATCAGGAATTTTATCAGGATGACTGGGTTGGCTTTGAGGTGAGGATAGGGACTAGTTAACTATAAATGGTTCCCTGCAATGCTGTTTTACTGCAATTTTACAAAATATATGAGGGTAATAAACACCAGGGAGAAAGAAAAGTCTCTCAAGCTGAGGGTTAAGGCTGTACAAGAGCAAATGTTTTTAACTAAGTCATGAATAAATTAAGGCTGGCAATTAGAAGACAGGTCATGTCCGTCAATGACAGATTTCCAGCCAGAAGAGTAGGTTAGGAAAACAGTAATTAGTTTTAATTGGGGGGATCCCTAAATCTATGGAAAAGATCACAAGGCTTGCTTTCTATAACAAGGACTCAATTTGCTAACTGAGAAAGATCTTTCCTAGGTGCCTCAGGATGTTTTTGTGACCTTTTCTGTTGGATTAGAGGATCCTCCCCTGCAAAAAACTTTTCTGCTTGCTCCCTAGCTTGAAAGGAGAATCAAGATCTGATTCCATTTTGGCAATTACTTTGGCAGCATAATTCACCACTATGAGAGGAAAAAAAAAAAAAAAAAAAAAAAAAAAGGCTGCCTTTGTACTGAATCTGCCCCTCAATAATTTCATTTGATGTTCCTGGCTCCCAAGTTATAAGAACAATCAACTTCCCCCTCTCCACCAAATTCACATTTCTATAGATTTCCCTTGTACATCCCCCCAGACACCTCTTTTTCCACACCAAAGAGCCTTAGGCCATTTAATCACCCCTTATAGAAAGCTGTTCCATACTACTGATAATCCTTATTGCCTTGCTTTGGATGTTGCCCAGCTCTGCTAGATCATTTTTGAGCTAGACAAACTGGAATTGCACACAGCGCTCAAGATGTAAAAACACCACGCATTTAAACAGTAGCCTGGGGGTATTTTCTGTTCTCTTTCCCTAATAATTTTTAGCATAACTACTAACGAGGACTGAGCAGATGTTGAAGCTCCAAGACCTCTTTCCTTACTGGCAGCAGTCACTTTAGAGCCCGTAACTACACATGTAAAGGTTTGACAGGGTTTTTTTACCCCATACAGGGCTGTTGTTTCCAATGTGTTTTTCACATTCTGTGGAAAAAAAAGGCTTTGAGTCACCTCAATTCATAAAGTGTCATCTGCAGCATATACTGCCTGCCTGATACGTACCAGAAGACACTCACAGACAGACAGCTGCATCCACCCAGTGCTCCAGACGTCTCATCAACTTGGATTTGGGATATTTCCCTATTGCAACACCCTCTCAGGTTTCCATTCAAGAAAGTCATGTAAGCATCTGCTTAATAACACTCTTGTTAGCTAAATATGTAAGCATAAAGCTGCCATAACACACCTAACAAATCCTTTTATCTTCAGCAGGATTTCAGCATTTGCTTGAATTTAAGTATAAGCTTCAGTATTTTGCTGATTGGAGATGCCTTCTTGAACAAAGCTTTTTTTGAATGAATTAACTAAACAAACCCAGATTTCCTAGAACCTAGGCTTTCACCTACTGGAAACGGGTTGAGTGTATGCATGGCTTAAGAAATGAACAGATGCCGAAGTTGCCTATCAGAACTATTTTACGCCAGCATGTGCAAACGCTGCCTTATTTGTCCTACACGTTCTCAAGACACGAGTGCCTCACCCAAGTCAAATTTCACTAAACAAGAGACACAGACCAATGGGACATCTTGAAGACAAAGGTACCAGCAGCAGGCCACTGGGTGCACACACTGCCATTACAAATTAGAATCAAGACAAAACATTGGCCTCTCTCTTGAAAAAGCCTCTCTGACTGTGGCTTAATGCCACGGGAGTCCCTTGAGGTGCGTGCACATCTGATTAATCACACTTGCGTTTTTTTTAAAAAAAGTAATTATTGAGCTATAGATTTTCTCCAATAAGGTGGTATTAAAGTCCAAACGCTGCCCTGCAGTTCTGCCTGCCCTTTGTTTGGGAGAAGCAAGAGCCATTTCATCTGACAGTTTGTGTTTTACTGGGGAATTATTTCCTCCTGGTCTTATTTCACTGCCTAGGATGTGCAAAAACTGCACCCTGCTTTGCGACTTGCTGGCGTACAGAGCAGGGAGAGGGTCTTCCTGCAGGATTTCTGAGCACTGGCACTGCGATACAATGGTGGTAGGCACAGAGAGCACAAAAACCTTACCAAGGAGGAAAGTGTTGCTGTGACTGCCAGTTGACAGCCTGCACTGGGTTACACGTGTATATTTGAACTATCAACCTGTCTTACCAGTTTTGCACAGTGCATTCATTTCCAAAAACCTCTCCGAACTCTTGTTTTTACCATGTATTTTTACAGCCTCTAGTATAACAGGGTTTTAGTCCCTGACCTCAGCTCTTAGGTAAAAATTATGATTCAAAGACCTAATGGATAATCAACAGGTCCCTGCCAAGATGGCAAAGGTTTTTTTGCAAACTGCCTGGGAAAGCAGGGGCATAGGTAAGTGGGGGTAACGGACTTGCTTAGAGTCACATTGTGAATTAGCGTTTGATGGAAGAACATTACCTGCCTGTTCTGGACTATACTAATTGCATTTCTCCTCTATCTGCATGAGCCAAAATTACAGTTTGTCTCATACAATGGACCTGAAATAAGCAGTGTTCACAGTGAAGGGGTTGTGCCATTAGGCCCTAGTAGATAAGTAGCATTTGTTCTTAGGAAATGATGGTCATGTCCTCTAAATGCCCTTTGCTGTGATGTATTTTGATTAAGCATCCTGAAGAGCCCCTGATGAAGAGTCAGCCTGCCCTCATGCCGCACTAAACACTGCAAGAACATCTCAGCGAATTTCAGCTGTCAAAAAATTAACTACCTAGTCACAGCAGTCACCCGGGTACGCTGCACTCAGGGGAGATTCAGGGCTCAGGCAGACTTCATTTCTCCCCAGAGCTACCTGCCTCTCTGCAGGAGAGGGTGATTCATCCTGTCCTAAAATAGGTACATAAACCAGGGATTTGCATCATGCTCCGGTAATGCTCTTCTCTCCTCCTCAGCTCTTGATGACTCTCAAGGGAGCCCAGATACCCAGCACTGACCGACCCTGGGGCCAGGTGGCTAAAATAATTTAAGATAAATCCCAAGCAATACGCTTTTTCCCACCCCAAGCAGCCAACTGTCTAAATCGGGCAGATCTTCAGAAGAAAGCTTTGCAGCTGTCAGGTCTGCTCCTCTGTGCAAGACAAATGCCAGCCTTACTTACAGACAGGGCTTGCAAGTAATTGCATTTCAGACAAGATTTTCTATCCTTGTCCCTGCCGAGCCACGAGGGGATGTTCTCATTTCAACATATGATGGAGCGTGGCTTTGGTATGTTCTGTGCAGAGTATATTTGACATTTTAATTGATGCCATTTGTTAATTAAGAAGGATAAATGATGACAGGGAGAGGGGAGGAGATCTTATAAAGAATGAATAATAACCTTGTTCAAAAGCAGGTAATGAGATACCAAGTTAAAAATATGTAAGAGCTTGCAAAAATGTCTAAATGTTTTTCAGACATCAGGTGCTGCCTGTCTTTTCCTTATCAGAGAAATGTCAAGGAGCAAAATTCATCAGCGACTCACAACATGTGCTCTTTACTCAAGGATTTTCTAGCAGAAAAGACCATGCATCCCTGGGTTAACCAACAGCCAGTCTCCTGCCGCGGCATGAATTAGCGCTCACCGTTCCCTTTCTCTCCACTTGCCGTTACCACAGCTACCACCAAGACGGAGGACGCGGCCGCGCCATCACCAAGCTCAGCCGGCCCAGATGGGCCTGGCCCCTGGTTTTGCATGGGGAGATGCCAGGCAGCAGTGACTTCCCTCGGCAGCGAGGAAGGAGAAAGTGGAGTCAGTGGCCTGATGCTCAACACTGATCCCCCTTTCAGATGCACCAGCAGCTGTGTTTGGGGCTTGTTTTCCCTAAATATTGTCCGTGTGCTATGCAAAACCCCTTAACAGAGAAGAACAGAGCAGGGTCTGTTAGCCAGGAGGGTGGGTCTGCAGAAAAGCTGATCCAAGAAAGCCTTGGGTCTAGCTCCTTTCCATGCAGATGCACATTTAAGCAGAGACAGGAGGAAAGGCCAAGCAGAGGCTTGAAGGAAAGAAAAAGCAATTTACACCAGCGGACATAGGGAGTGGGGAGAAAGGCTGTCACATGCAAATTCCCAGTGCCATTCCCTGTGAACAAGAACCCCCCCAAGCTTGGTGTTTTGCACAGAGCAGGGCTTTTAACACCTCTCAAGAGGCAGGCTACCCTTCCTTTCCAGCTTCATCTAGACTTTCCTGCACAGTTTGAAATGGCATTGCTGTATTGCATCACCCAGGCTCACCTCCATCTTTCTGATCTCACCCTCGCTCCTTTCTTGCTCCTCTCACACCCTAGGAGAAGCACCAATCCCTGTGTCTGCGTCTGTGCAGAGTATAGCATAACTCCTTGCATCTGGTACAGGTTAGAAAAGCTACACAGGTATGGGAGTCATTTGCTATGGTCTATAATGAGTATATGATGTATGTCTCCTAGGATGAAAGGTGACATAGTTTACAGAGGGTCTCCACATCCAGGAGCTTAGCAGCGAAGCTGCATTTTTTGAGGAACCAGCAGACCACCCAAAAGATCTTGAGTCCCTGTTCTGGCTCTTCTAGGGAATCTGGGTTATATCTTCAGTATGTCTTCTGCCTTCCCCAGCCTTCAGTTTCCATTGGTAGGGGTGGGGGGAAGGCAACAGTGAGCATCACTGCAACCCTGTCTGGGGCTCCAAGATGAGCACCAGCACTGGGGCAGTAGCAGGGTTTTCCACATGCAAGTATACTGCAAAATTGCTAGAAAAGTTCATTTTCAATCTCCATTTAAAAAACCTGTGAAAAGTTTGGGGAGGTGATTAATCTGAGCTCCAGATTGGTGCAGGCTGACTGTTTGTGGTTTTTTTCTATTTGTTTTAGGTTGTTTACTCAAAGTATTCATTTGTTTACCTTGTTGTTTTCCACTCCCTGCATCTGTTCATTTGTTTAAGTATGAGCCTCCTCGTTTTCCACTTCTGTTTCCTCTCATTACAGTGGAGCATCTGCTTAGCACTTTAAAAAAAAAAAAAATCAATCAAAAATAATCTTATAACGTGGAGCAGAAAGTTTTCATAAAGTATGAGTGAAGAATGATTATTGTCTGCATAATCCCTTTTGTTATTACTATTTGTTTAGGGTCCAGTTTGACAACAATTCTGGATGCTCTTGACAAACATTTTTTGTGGAAAAAAGCAGGGACGACAACGTAAAAGAATACCAAAGAATCAGCCCTCTCTGAAAATCAAGAAAACAAGACTATTGCCTTTCCCTCCCTTCAGCAAGTCATTTCAAACCCAATCTTGAGATGGGGATAACCTGCAAAAGTTTAGGGTCTTCCCTGCTAGCAAGAAATCCCAAGCCAGGATGAGCCTGGCTAGCTGTGACCCTACTGCAAAACCTCTGCAGAAAGCTCAGTTGGGCATGTTTGTGCAGCGCTCATGGGAAATGCAACATCACTGTCACCTCCACCAGCTCCCCCTCCTTGCCAAAACTCTACTCTTCCCTTCTTCCTTGACCAGCAGCTGATGGGGGCTTTCAGAATCTGTGCCCCCTTCCCTCCAGGCAGGAGGGGAGCCAGGGAGAACATCCCCACACCCCTCTGCCTCCCCGCCTGTGCAGCAACCGCAGCTTTCACTGGTTATTCGCGCTGAGGAATCTCATCTGACCAAGTGACATTTAGAGGAAATTGTCTTGCTGATTAAAAGAAACATGCAGTATCTGGGGAAGAGATATCAAGAGCACCTAAGGGGGTGACACGAGGCCAAGTGTCCTCTTGCTGACTAACGGCTGCAGGCAAGAGCAATTCATTAACGTAATTGAGTCACACAAAGTTTCATGATAACGTTGGGGAGTTTTGCACGAGCAATTAAACTGAGCGGCAGGTAGATGAACCTCTGTCAGCTTTTCCAGCAACTGCCTGACTTGCCTCCATGTCCAAGTTTAGGTCTAAGAGGTGATCCTATTGCCAGCAATCCATCACAACTGACTTGGTATCACACTGTCGTGGTTTAACCCCAGCCAGCAACTAAGCACCACGCAGCCGCTCACTCACTTCCCCCCCATACCCAGTGGGATGGGGGAGAAAACTGGGAAAAGAAGTAAAACTCATGGGTTGAGATAAGAACGGTTTAATAGAACAGAAAAGAAGAAACTAATAATGATAACACTAATAAAATGACAACAGTAATAATAAAAGGATTGGAATATACACGTGATGCACAATGCAATTGCTCACCACCCACCGATTGACACCCAGTTAGTCCCCGAGCGGTGATCCCCCCCCCCTTCCTAAAACGTCACATGGTATGGAATACTCCGTTGGTCACTTTGGGCAAGATGCCCTGGCTGTGTTCCCTCACAGCTTCTTGTGCCCCTGCAACTTTCTTGCTGGCTGGGCATCAGAACCCAAAAAGCCTTGACTTTAGACTAAACATTACTTAGCAACAACTGAAAACATCAGTGTGTTATCAACATTCTTCTCA
>VYZV01040415.1:185646-211506 GCA_013401275.1 Pandion haliaetus
CGGCAGCGATGTTCCTCTCAGGTTTCCCCCCCACACTACCGGTTCCCCTTCTTAAATATGTTTCCCAGAGGTGTTACCACCGTCACTCCCCGCCTAGAGGCGGGTCTGACATTTTGGCGCGCGCGTCCGACATTTTGGGGCGGCGCATTCTTTATCTTTATCCGACATTTTGGGGCGGCGAATTCTTCCAGCAACTTCTTAAAGGGGCCGCCTCTGCAGCCTCCCTCCCCTGCCACCAAGGAAAACCGCGCCACACAAACCCATAACACACATGCATTCACTTTGTACTGTATGGTAACGGCTGCAGTTTATCACAAGTGTCCAAATGTAAGTGTTTGTCATAGTGTAACCTGGAAAGTCAGGGGAACTTGCAATCCTTAAGAACACTTTAAGCAGAAACAGATTTGTTAATAAACAACTTGACTGCTTGCTTGCAAGTCTTAGCGAGATGACTTTCTGTGTTGTTTGTCAATGCAGAGCAAGAGGGTTTTGCTTGCTTCCCCAGAACTGTAGCCCTGAATATCTCCCAGCAGCAACAGCACATTTTAAACCGGAGTTTGAAGTTTTGAATGGTTCACATTTGAATCAGTGAGCTGGTCCTTGTGGAAACAGGAAAAGAGGGCAAGAATGACACGGTTTCAAAAATAATGCATTTTGGGTTCTCTGCATTATTGGTCTTTGATGCCATCAATTTGCAGTCATGTATTTGAGTTTCCTTCCTACAGTGTAAAATCAGCCTCCTGGCTAAGAGGACCCCAAAGCTTTGAGTCTCCCTGGCTCCTGACCACACTTGCTGCATTCCTAAGTGACTGCAGAAACATGCAGGGATCCCTATGGGGGATGTGGGGTTCTACAGGACACCTCCAGTGGCTATTACTGTAGGTCTCTGCTCTCCAAGTGGTAAAGCTATTTCTACACTAGGTTCCTCTGACTTAGATGGTTCATAATTCACACACACCCTTTTTTTTTTTTTTTAAACCCTCCAGCAAATAGTTATGAGGACAGGAGAATGACTCACAGTCTGTGGGTATCTCAGAGAGATACCTGCATTCTTTTTACGATACAGTCTGACCTTATTAATGCCCAACTTGTAACACACAGTTTATTCCTTCATTCATAAGTGAAGGCACATTTCTCCATGTATTCACTGGTAGATGCATATTAATGCATGAATTTCTAGTCGGTTTTATATACTGGTGCCTAAAACTTGTTCTAGTTGGTCTCAGCTTTAATAAGGAAATGAGTGAAAATTCACCATATTAAAGACAAAAGGAACCTGGACCAGATGCAATCTATGTCAAGCACGTAAGTTACCTCATAGAGCCCCATCTCATAATCATAACTGTATAATCTGATTGCTTGAGTCCAATTATTTTAAACACTCCTAGCAATCAATAGATATTCATCCCTATAAACCTATATGACCCTTTCCTCAATGAGGCACGATTACACACATAACAGTCCTCCATTAACCTTTGACATCAATAGGAATTAGTGATTAAATCTGACATACAAGTGATGGAAAGTTGCCAAGCAGCCTCAAAAAAAATCCATCTCCAGAATGAACCCAACATCATGGCCCTTTTAGGGAACAGAAATTTGCCTGACAAGGTAGATATTAAAAGATAAGAGAGGCTTTATTGATCTTTCATTTCTCCCTACTGCACCATTGTTAATTGCAAATGTTAAGAGGAAAAGTATTCAAAGTAAGCAAAGCTTTTCAATATTAACCTCAATAAGTGAATTAAGCAGCAATACTTCAGATAAAAGTGGAGATCACTAATGGGTCAAAAAATGCAATTCATTCATGCTCTGGGCAATCAAGACTTTCAGATGATAGACCTCTGCAACTTACTGCAAGCCTGGTAATTGCTACCCATTACTGCAATAATCAGTCTGACCCCAGGGATGAGCAATACCAAAATCCTATTGGATTTCAGTGGCACCGGGGCAGCAGCCTCCACCAACGGGCCTGTCCTTTGAAAAATCCCAGCCAACAATTCATCCTACGCACTTGAATGAGACTAAGTCATTTAAACTGCTTCTAGAAGAACAATGGGTTAAATTCATCCCAAGGCTATCCTGTTGAAATAATGATAAATCTGGAGCAGTGTTAATTAACAACCACAAGAGATTCTTTTCCTATTAGCAGTAAAAAACCCCATGACCATTCACAGGCAGCTGTATTTCAGCAGTAAAGGCGTAACTGATATTGAAAGTTTCTGGTTTAGCCTCTGAATGTCTCCTTAGGCATTGCAAAGCTCAAAGGAGAGAGAAAGAGTAATTCTTTTCCTACAGGGGTAGGTGTCAAGAGCAGCTGTGCAGGGGTCAATGAAATAAAACTGGTGGAGAAAGAGATGCAAAGGCTGGAATAGTAAATATAATCTTACTCCCTACCCCAGTGCAATTTGCTTTTGCATCATGCAGAATTTGTCATACCTGATTCAGAGGCCCAGTGATGCCAATAACCTGCCTTTAACAGAAACCAGCACCTGATGCTTTGAAAGAAGGCAGAAAGACCCAGAACCTGTGGAAGTACTCAAAAACAACAACAAAAAAAATCCTAATTCCTGGGAAGAAGAGGAAGAACAAATCTGTAAAAGTATATCACAGCGTAGGAAAGTTCCTGCATCTCATCACACTCACTCTTGGGTTCACTGTGCTAAGCACTGGCTCACCCTACCTCTCTGAAGGCTATTACAGATCCCAGGACTAGGTGCAGTGTGAAGAAATAGTCGTGCTGCCTGATCTCAGCAGAAGGAAAGCTCTAATCAACGGTTGTTGGAAACAACTGAAACTGCCAAAGCAGCACTCCTGACAGCTGAAGGCTTCTGCTGGTGCCTTTTCTCTGTATGGCCATGAGGGAGACAAAGGAAAACAGGAAGGTTTTTCTGATTAGCTGGGTGATGACACCTGGCAAAGGACTTCGGTGACACACATGGGGTGAGTCTGGACGGATTTTGTGCTTGGTTTGACTGTCAGAGATGAAAAACAGCTGCAATATACATTTTAATGAGTTTTACATTTTGAGGGCACCTATAAAGTGGCATGTTGTGGCAGTGAGCCAGTAGGGTCAGTTCTATGAAGATAATCCATATAAGAAATGCTAACCACTAAATTAAGAAAAAATTAACAGCAGCTACCTCATATTTGAGTGTACTTTAAATTTTGGTTTGAGCTGGAACAGCAGATGAACATTCCTCGTAACTTGATCCAAATTATTTTCCTCATTTTGTATACAGATTAGATCCTTACATTTCTGCCCTAAAACCGGCTTGACAGCTCACATACCTGTTGATGTACAATGAGCTTGCTCTGTCCTTTCTGCAGTGCCCTAACCCCTAACAGCCTTTAATACATTTATCCTCACATCACCCCTGTAAAGTAAAGGAAAGCTATTACTCCCTCTTTGCACAGGTGAGAAATTAATGCAAAAAAAAAAAAAAGGAAGGAGATAAAAGGGTAGCCTGTCAAGTCTTTTTAAACTAATGGGAGTTAGGCATCTAAATAACTGGGTGATTTGGACATTGAAGAGTCATCTGCTGTCAGGCGGTAATTCCTACTGCTGTGCTTCATTTCTAACACACAGATTTGAAGGTCTACCTCTCCCTTTGTTTTACCTTTTTTTTTTTTCTTGTATCTTGCAATCTTGAAGTTGGTTTATGCCTTGTGTCCTAAGAGCCATCTCATGGGTCCTTCAGTCCAGAGCCAACATCTCCCAGCTTCCACCTGCTGCTTGCAGCAATGGGCCTACAAAGAGTGCACTGCTGTGTTTTAACTGATGGTGTTAAACTCCTGGAGCAATTGTCTGTGACCATGGGAGGTCTGGGACATCCTGGAAGAGCTCATGTCATTTCCAAGTGGTCCTGGAGAAGGAACGCTATAGATCTCCAGCACATTAGGGAAAAGCTAGGTTTTTAATCTGTGCAAACACAAGTGATTCAGAGGTGCTCTATCTCACTTTTTAATTCTGCAGTTATTTTACTTCCTCAAAGCTGTTGTTTAAAAAGTGCAACACTGTGCTTAAAATATGCACACACATGTTGTGCTTGCAGCCCCTTGCAATAAAACCAATGGTACCCTCAAAGACTACATCTAAAAGGTTCCTGCCAGCAGTATTTTAAAAAAAAGACAGCAGGGTAACAATACTGGGATTCTGCTGTGAAATAATTATACATTTTATCTTTTATCTTCCTCTGACACTGATCTTGTGGGCTTCAATTTACTGGAGTTCTCTACAATTCAGTGACATGAATATATAAGCACCATTTCTCTCCAGGTCCAACCAGCTAGATCATATAACCTGCAAGCCAGTGGTGACCTACATTTGAGATAGTCATTGGTGGGCTTTGGTCACAGAGGTATTCTTGCTGACATTCAGAAAAGGTGTTGTTCACTACAGTAAGCTATGCAGGAAATCAAAGAACTGTTTTAAGTCTGCCTGTCTCAGTGCTGTTTTGTGTATGTGACTAACTCCCCTATTAATTTCCTATCTCCAGTGTCCCAGTTTCATCTCCCACTATTAAATTGTCTCCCTGCCAGTCAGCTGTGATTTCAGAAAAGTCTTTCAAAATGGTATTTTCTCTTTTGAGATCAACCCTCTTACAATGGGACAAGTGGGGAGAGCAGGCACAGGATGATGGGAAATCTCAAGGGAAGAAGAACTGAAAGACCATGTTAAAAAAAAAGTTGCTTATGTCATTCATTCATTTCATACCTGACTGCTTCTCTTCCAATAAGTAATAACATGGCAGAGATGGCAAAAGTTCTCATTAGATCTCATGGCTCTTCAAACCATAAAACCTGTGTAGCGCAGACATGATTCATAAAGGGCTGTAAGACAATGCAAACACCTTGGCACAACCAGAAGCCCGGCAACATGGGTAGAAGCACATGTAGAAACTGCGAAAATTGTGACAAAAGCACATACTGAAAACTTCCCCAAATTTTCTCTTCCCCCTGCAAATTGCTGATAAGTATAATAAATCCCCTCTGCAAGTTCTGTGTTCCTCCCTCCCCTTTAGCAATCTCTGTAATGGTCTCTCTTGTGCTCCCTCTTCCTCATCGCCTGTCTTGGAAAGGACAGCAATTCATTGCATGCAGGCAAGAACAAAAGTGCCTTAGGAAACTGTTCTTTCACACACATCTGTGATATTTTATTTCTCCCTGTTCTGCATGTTTGTTTGCATTTTGCAGCTTCCAACAATTTCAGAGGGCTGCATTCATGGTCTATTTTTATCTTGTTTCCATGGCTTGTAAAGAAAGGCACAGTACCTCATCCTGCCAGGTAACATGGAAACATTTTTTTAAGGCATTTTACTTCAAAACTGCTTTCCTTGTGCTGTGCCCTTCATCTCGCCACCAAACTGGTTTCCAGCTCACAGGTAGTCAGATTCAAGTACTGGGCAGCAGTGCCCTAGGAAGTCCCAGGATTTACACTCCTTATCCCCTGCTTTTTGCAGCCTGGGGTGCTGTGCAACTGCAATAGAGGGACCCAAGCTGTCTAGGGCATTTCACCTACAATTTGCCTCTTCATCCATCTCTACTGACTTACCTTCTCCTAGCCTTTATATGTGTGATTATACATGGGCACTGACTGATGGAGGTCATTCCTGATTTGCATCAGTATAAGGGAAAAGAGGATCAGGCTCAAAATCCAATAGGTGCTTTGGGGTCTTCCACAACATACTAAGTGCACAGTGATTCTATTAGCAAGTCAGCCACACAAGTCTAACTAGCTTCCCATTAAGTGGTTGTTTTAATATGTTTTGGCCCATCTAAATATGTCATATAATTAGGAAAATGATCAACTGAAGTGCAGGCACAGGTGCCTCTGCTTGCTATTTATCCATGCTGCATGACATTTAGATGGGAAACAGCAAATAAGTGTGTGGTGCAGCCTGCAACAGCCCCAGCCTCACCATGGAGGAAAATATTCTCAAAAACAACACACAGAGGTGGGTTGGTCCCACCCTTTGCAGAGTCTTTTCTTCTATCTCAAGGATCCAGTGCCCCAAGAAAGGCTCCTCTACTTCTCTCATTTTGTTTCACAATGGAGGCAAACCAGATGATACCAGTCTTTTCTGTACGTTGCAAAACAGTGTCTTGGGTCCTTGCCAGCATCTGCCCATGAAACTTCAGGTATGATGATGCTGCACTTGGGCAATGGGGCTGTGGCATGCTTACATAGTCCTGCCCATGCTGAAATGCGTCCTGCGGTTACACTGTGACTGCTGCCTCACCCACCTCGCTTGAGAAGAACTGGCCACTTCACTCATTGGGCTGGAGAAATGCTACTGTACCTCCTCACTGCATCCAAACAGATGGGTCGTCGGGACTGGGAGCAATTCTCTGTGATGATTAGCGGAGAGAAAAACCAAACTAGTTTTAATATAACTGCATTAACTATAACAGGGAGCTGCCTGGAGTAGATGACTTCTGGACCACGCAGTCCCACCAATCCCTTGCTGCTTTCTTCTCAAATTCTGACACCACAAAAAGCTTAATTCCTTTGAAAAGAAGACAGAATTGCCCTTTATACTGTATTTTAAAGGTGATCCTGAGATTAAAAAGCAGAACCTATTTGCATTCAGATCCAAGCAGGCTAGAAAGCCACGCAGTTTCCTGTGACTTGTCCCTATTTAAGTACTCAAATTCTATTTAATCTTGTGAAGCAATACTAAGTAATGGGTCATGGTCTCTGATCCAAGGACGTAAACTGATGTCCCTTCTCAAACCTGCTGCTAATAGGGGAAACTAAAATGCAAGAAGCAAGACCCAGTAGAAACTCCAGACTGCCACTGACATGGCCAGCGCAACTTCTCCCAGATCAAGGATGCTCCACTCATTTTGGGATAAGACCAGCACTCCTTAGTAACCCTGCTCCCATGAGAAGGCATTTATTTCACCATTGCTTTTGTTTCCTTCCAGGTACCAGCAGTGGTTTTCAGTCTGCAGGAAAATGCCTGCACACAGTAGAGAGGCAGCACTTTGTTCTACTGTCCACTAACTACAAAAAGGAGGGCTGGCTGCAGCTTGAATCGAAGACACAAAGCAGGAGGTGGCAGATGCGCCAGCCTCCCTTCCTGGGATGTGTCCTTCTAACTGTGGCATCTGTTATCAGCAGGCAGCATCAGCAGCTGAGATGAGGAGTAACATGGGAGAGACTTAATTTCTATCTACTGTCATGTATTTGTATGGGAAATTGAATCTGTTTCTCTCATCTCCATTACTGGCAGGATTTCTGCTGAGCTGGTTATGATTTTCAGACAACTCGTTTAACATGTTCCAGGCTGGCATCTGGATGTCCCTTGGTCTCTCCTTTAGCTCCAATTTCTACTTAGCACTTTGAAAAAGAAAAATACCCAATCATTCAGATGCAGAAGCTTGTATATTGGAGTTATCCTACTTGGTTGATGTCCGGGGGCCACAAAGGGTGACACAGTGGTCGACAACAGGGAAGCTGAGGATCAGCTCTGAGATCCATCTTCAGCCAGCTTGAACCATACAAACCACCTTTGATGTCCCACAAATGATCTCCCCGGGGGCATCTTTGTTCTCCAGAGCACCACGGAGACACTTCGTCAGCTTCCCTACAGCCTGTGATGCTGAGCCCCTTTGGGGAGATGCTCTCTGTCAATGATGTCTCTCTTCCCTTGCTCATTCCTATTTAGAAGCTGGTTGAGGGGGCAGAA
Organism: Pandion haliaetus; assembly: GCA_013401275.1. Classification (NCBI taxonomy): domain Eukaryota; kingdom Metazoa; phylum Chordata; class Aves; order Accipitriformes; family Pandionidae; genus Pandion; species Pandion haliaetus. The sequence goes on from VYZV01040415.1 coordinate 193,341, forward strand.
AGACCGAGTTTGGGAACAGGGAACTGGAATATCTGGCTTCCTGGTCTCAAGTCCTGCAGTGTCTGGACAGCATAGGAAGGGGCAGGTGGGAGAAGAGCAGCTCATCTGCCTGGGAAGCTTTGTAGTTGCCCTCCTTAGCAACAGCAGCTCCCATATGCTCTTCTCTGATCTACCTCACTCACCGCCAGCCTTGATTTCTCCGTGATTTCTTTCCACATCTCTCTCCATATTAGTGTGGCCCTTACCAAACCACTTCACAAAGAGCAATTCAGTAGTTTATACCTGCCACAATCTCAGATCAATTTGTTTTAGAGGAAAGCATTAAAGAAAACTTTGATCCAATTTTAAAGGTTGCTATATTTGTATAAATACATAAAACATGTGAAGTAGCACCTGGGATCTCCAGTAACTGTATGTAACAGTTTTAGTGGGAACTGCATTGGTTCCACACAGGTTACACTACACTATAGTATTAAATAGTTCAAACCACATCTGTGGAAAAGATCACAATCTCAGAAACAAGCTGTTGAGTGGACTGCAGGGAGAACACTTGTTCAGGAAAGAATAGACCAAACCTTTGAAAACTGGGCCCTGATGCTTTCTATTGGCATTGCAAATGTGACTGTAATTGGAAGCTGTCAGCTCCCAGGTAACAGTAGCAAATTAAGGTGATTAACCAAGGTAAGGAAGTGAGGTGATAAATGGAGACACACTTTGCTGTCTGCAGGCAGACACAGTCATATGTGACGGCTGCAATACAGAGCACTATTTATAACTACACTCATTTGGAAAAGTGCCTAATATTATGCCAGGTAGCTTTAGGTTTAGAGAAAAAAAAAAAAAAGGGAGAGGGTATATTTTCTCATTGAGTTTCCTCCAAGTTGCTTTTCCTCCCCTCCACCCCCACTGAATTTTCCCTGTGGTTCTGCTGTGCCTTGCTCCATGAAGCTGGGCAGTTGCCTGCACACCCAATTTCACTCTTTGCCCTCCATCCCTTGTTTGTTCAGTGTATAATGCAGGCCCTATATTTTCTCTTTGCAAAGTTAACAGGAACTGCAAATGGAACGATGGCTCATTTGCCTCCAAAATTTGTTTTAAACACACACTCACACACATATAGAGGCTTATGTTTTAAGTTAGTTATATCTCACCAGGATCCTGCTTTTCTGAAGGAGGATCTGAGGGTTTTGATGAGGCACAGCTCTAGAAATAAAATAGGAATACCTTCTCATGCTGCTTTGAGCATTTTCTCTCAGTACTTGGCCCAAAAGGGACTGTCCAGTGTGTGGTAACTGTGCTAGGGATGGATCACCTCAGATTTCTGCTGCAAGTGAAAAACAAGTCAGCAAACAAGGGAAGAGGGACCTGAATGGGCCAGTCACACTCCACATATTACCACTCAAAGCAAGCCATCTATTTCCAAGTCCAAATTATGCCCCCGTTGATATATGACATACCTTTGGCTGTACACCAATTGCTCTGTAGAGGTGCCTTGCACTTTGCATCAACCAAGGAGGGAGCCTAAATGCCCAGGGACTAGAATCTTATTAGATGGCTAACATTAGGGGAGAGGCTCCAACTGTTTTGGCCGAGTCCAAGGACTCGTGAAGCTAAATGGAGTCTTTTCTCTGGCAGTTTGGGCTCACACACCAGTAACGTAGTGCAGTCCCATCAGTTTAGTACCAGCTTTGCATTGCAGCAACTATTTATGTGAGGTATGAAGCAACGGAGTCAGGCTTTAATAGGGGAACTGACTGCCTGGACAGAAGTGCTCTCCTCCTCCTAGGGTGGGACCCAATGTCATGTTCAGCCTGCTTTTTTATGCCTGGAAAAGCCTTTCAACATGGTAAGGCTATAATATTTACAGAGAAAAGCTAGTAAAAAAAATTATTAACACAATAAAACACCAATTTCAGGGTGTATTTTATTAGCAACAATAATTACTAATCACTTAATTTGCTATTTCATATTACAAGGCCTACATTTGCAAGCCACTGTCATCTCCTCCCTAAGGCCGGCATAGGTCAGGATGCAACTTTCATTTTACATGGCGGTGCTCTGACACGCTTCTCCCCACTTACATTGATTATGACTAATTAAAAGATTATATCATAGAAAGACCAGATAAAATGCACTTTAAAGTCACTCCAGAGCTTATGCCAGCACTAAAATAAAAACCTTTCTTCCAGGCCAGGTTTTAAATTCAGACTGAAGAGTAATTCCTGCAGTATATTACTATACCAGATAAATTTTGGGGCTTCCCTGTAATAAAGGGATTTATTAAGCTCAGGAATTGACCATTTAGTCAAGGTTTTATCCCAGGCTGGTTACATATAGCTAATGGTGTAGTCAGAAGGGTTTGCAGATACACATCCCCATGAAGTGGCTACATCCCTCTGCAAGGGTGACACAGCAGTAGCATGCTTCGTGGAGGGGAGGGAGCTCCCAGAAAAGGAGAAGAAAGCTTTGTCCTGCAAGCATGTGCAACTTTTGCACGCCAGCTGGCTGCAGTAGACTGTGCAACACTGGGATGTCTCCCCAGGAGCCCACAGGAGATGCTGCCCTGATGCAGAGAAGACCCGGCATGCACTTCTCTCCCTTGCATGCTTTATTTCATTCCTCTCCTGCTCTGTGTTAATACCTCAGCAAAAGGTTTAAATCAACTGGGACTAGGAGTGCCCCACTGATCTCTGGGAAAGAAATAATGGAGCCATACTCTCCTGGGGATTTAGCATGCAGGTACTTTGGGGAGTGTATTTTGGCTGGTGTTGAGTGTCAGTCCATGGAGAGGAGCAAGTTGCAGTTGCTGCTTTGATTTTAACAGTGTGTTTTTGCTGATGGAGATGACAGGCCCCAGGGCTGTGGCTTTGGCTCTTTGTGCACATTTACATCTCAGCTCCTGCATCAGGGTATCGTTCTCTTCAGGTGGGACCTGTGCTCCTTAAATCTTTCAATGACTTCTGAAAGCTGTAAGACATATTCAACACCCAAGTCTCCCCAATCTGTCTTACGCTGGAGGTCAGACTGGAGATGGGGTATGAGGGTCTCTTTCAGCCCTAAAAATGCATGATAAACTCCCCTTATGCTTACATCCTCCCCTTCCTTAAAGAAAGTAGATCTCAAATCCAGATTGTTCTTCCTTCTCCTAATTTAAGGAAGCAAACTGCCTCCTTCTTAATTTGATTTCTTGTCTCTTGCCCTCTGGGCTAGATGTACAGCATGAAGGTTTCAAGAAGACATTTTGTTTGCGTATTGTATGTACATAATCCCACAGGCTGAAGGTAGCTCATCGTAAACACCCTCAGTTACTGTTTTTTATCACTATATGCCAATTTCCTGTTTAATTTAAAATATATCTTCCTTAGCATGTTTTACTTTAAAGATGACATAAATTTCCCATAATAGAGCATGCTGGCAGTGAAATAAATGAATAAATAAATTAAAATAAAGGTAAAACATCCTCTCAAATGCATAAAACTGCAATAACTTCTACCATTACTGTTTTAAACATCAAAAGTTACACCGATTTCTGACAGCTTTCCTTGATTTACTGGCAACGTTTAAGTAGTGCATATTTTATAGCACTTGCTGCTACTGAGCTGAGTTTCAAAGCATTCAGCCAGCACCGCATCTGCCTGCTTGAACACAGAGTGACAGGAGAGCACAGCCTATACAAGCTCGGTTTGTGGGCACATTTTCCACCATAGCTCTCATCAGATTCATGGTCCATAATATAGCCAAGGGCAAGCACAGGTCAAAAAATAAGTTGACCTACCTCTGACCAGAGCCACTCAGATTTGTCCCACTTTTTCCTTGCTGGACTGACACAAAGCAGGAGGACGTAATCCCTTTAGGCCACTGCACTAGGTGTCCCAGGAAGAAAGCAACATATGGGATCGTCCTGCTACCTATCCACAGTGGCAGTAAAACCCCCCAGTCTTACGTGAGATGGGAAACCCAACCTGTAGGCACTTTGGAGGCTGCTGACCTGATCCACAGATCACTGAAGTCAGTAGGATGTTTCTCATCATCTTCAGTGATGCTTCGATCAAGCTACAATACAGAAGAGAGGTGCCGATTAAGGAGAAGTAGGAAAAGCAGGGATTCAGGAGGCATAATCTCTACAGCTTCCCCCCAATGAACATACTGCACCCAGGAGATCCGTTGTGAAGATTTTGTGGACAGGTATAATCCACCTTTTTTCCTTTAGAATTCCTGTTTGTTTTTATTTCTGCTGAGGAGAGTTTCTAGCATCTTTTTCTTGAAAGCCTGAAAAGTTTTCAGGTTGTGTGTATTGGGGGTGTGTGGATAGACTGGCAATACTTCCACAATACTGCCTGGGAGATGTACTTCATGATTATATTCTTCCCAGTTCCCCCATGTGGCCAGTCCATACCATCAGAAAACACATCACCAGCAGTTTCCGCTAGAAAAGAGGCATTTTTCTGCCTTGCACTACCATTGTGAAACTGAAAACTATGGCCCTGAGACAGCACAGTCTTGAAGGTTATTTAACAGATTCCATACAACTACTAACTAGAATTACTAATTGTTGTCACATGGAAGATGCTCAGAAACCACGGATAGCAATATAAAACTCCAAACCCACCCCCCAAACCCGAAGTCTCAGATTCCTCCTGTAGCCTCCTTCAGTAGTTCGGGGCAGCAGAGCTCATACCCATCCATTCCCTGTTGCCTTGCAAAGGAATTCATGCTCCTTCAGAAAGGCTCCCTCCTTCTAGGAGGCGCTTGCCCTCAATCCTGCCACCAATGCTACAGCAGAGGTGGTCAGACTGATGGGAACAACACGAAGCAGTCAGAAACAGGCGCAAGGATCCATCCCTGTGTCTATTCACAGTTAAGAGCAAACAGCTAGGAACAGCTTTTCAAGTGCCTTAAATACCATTTTCTAAGCATAATTACAACACGTGCTGGAGGCTGCCCATCTTGACACGGGTGAACATACCTTTGCAAGAGCAGCTAGGAGCCTGGCCAGCTCTCTGGCATTTCTCACAGCAAAAAGCGATTGCTCCAGCCCTCCTGTGCCACCTCCCGCAGAGCATCCTGCTGGGAAGTATCATTAATTTAGCAGCCCCACTGAGAGAGAAACCAGTGCCAATTCACCACACAGGAACAGTGCCTGAGTGCCAGGCACTTCTATCATTGGCTGCAAACATCCCCTTCCAGTCTGATTTTTCTCTGGAAGGGATAGTTATGGGATTTCACTGTGCGTACCCTTGCCTTTCCACCCAAAGGCTTTTTAACCTCTCCGGCCATTTTTATCTAAGCACAACAGAAGGATCTCACAGGCACTTAGATCCTATGTGTGCGTGACAGAGTTGGGTTGTAGGTAGGGAAAAATTCCTCTGTCTCCTTAACCCCTGGGGAAATGCCTAATGAGCTTTATTGAGCATCAGCATATCTCCATAGGAAAAAGGCAGTGGAAACCAGGCTTCATTACTTTCAGCATGTGCAAAAAAGCCTGGTTTAAAATACTTATTTGCCATGGACTGGCTGGGCAGCCCACTCCTAGAGGGGCTGCAATGTCAGTGGATTAACTGCACGTCACAGGTCCTGTGGATTATAAAGTTGCTCTGCCTCAGTGGTTGCAGATCCTTGCTTTTGCACACAGACCTGACCTTAACTTTTGCCATGCAGAACTGAGAAGCTGGGATTTGCGGTATGATGACAACTATGAAGTTTCTAAGAAATCCCTGACATAATGCATGACTAGTGTTTATTTGTCCTGATCCAGCAAAGGGCTTTACCTGGATAAAAGGCTGATTGGGTCTGATGGACTGTCTGCACATATCGAAATAGAAGCAGGGGTCCAAGGTTGTTGTTCTGCACACAAGAAATTTCTGTGCACATGAGAAACACTCATGTTGCCTGCATCAGTAACATGTCTGTGACTCTGGAAAACGAGGCAGCTACTCATACACTAGATATCCAAATACTGGAATATGAAGATGTCTGGAGTGTAAGGCTGGGTTTATCAGAAGTCTATTGCAGGCAGATGCTCTGCAGACTTCAATGAATACTTTGCATTTTGGTTCTTTTCAAAGGCAGCTCCGTAAACAGTGAATAGTCCCACTGTTAATGACTGGCTTGCTGTATTTATAGAAAGCCAGATGTTATTTAGCTATGGTGGGATTTAACAAGCAGTCTAAGAACTGAGGGCTTTAAAAAAGTTTTGTTGCACCAACAACCCCAAATGAAAGGGCATCTACTCAAGGCTCAGCAGCACCAGCATGACACAAGACAAGAAGGTGATGCTTTTTCCAGAATAAGTTATGCAATTTGGAGAAAGGAGACCTGAGTTCAAGTAGAAACAAATGCTCCAACCCTGCAGTGATTCCTCCTAAGTCAATCCATCTCCTTGCCCACTCTTTCCTGAAACTCTCTGAATAGAGGGAGGGTTCCCTCAACAGATATGTAGCAGTGTCGAGCACATTGGGGCTCTATTGTTGGCAAGATTATTTTTGGCATTGCTAAGATACTGATAATAATCACAGATCTCTTTCCACCATTCCAACCGGCTGTGGTTGCTCCCCATATATTTGCTGACAACAGCATCTTGATCCCCATCAGCATTGGGTGCCTGTTGTCCATGTCGCACACTCTTCTTCCAAGCAGCTACTGCCAAGACTCGAAGCAGAAGCAAGGAACAGAGGAGAGGGTATGAAAGAGTAAGCAAGTGAAAAGCAAAGGAGAGGTAAAGAGGTCCTCCTGTTTAATTTCCCTCCGCTGCAAAAGAAAAGGATTGCTAAACAAAACAAAGAAGTGGTTCTGCATGCTAGATGTTGCTTTGATAAATGCTGACAACAGACTGATTAATATCAGCTATTAAAACTCTAAATCTTGACCCTACAGGTCAACAGTCTTCACCTTTACTATCCTCAGAAGAGGTGGCAAGGCTCCATGCTGCTGGAGCTGCAGGCGCCCACAGCACCCAAGCAGTATTCTTTGTGATGCTGCAGTCTTCCTAGCACACCACTGCTGAACCAGCTCTGCTGAGGCCAGGGCTAACTCAGGCAGCTTTCCAAAATGCCAGTTCAGCCTGTGACGCTCTTATTTGGGAGGCAGTGTCGCTCTCTTTCATAGTGGGAAGCCCATTAGCTCTCCCCATCCTTCTGTTCTCCCACCTATGGGGAGCAAGAGGCTGGGGTCTCACCACTTTTGACAGCATGCTGCCAGAGTGCTTCCTCTGCCCTTCGAGACTGCAGGAAATTTGGCTTTTCAGGCACAAACTCCAGCCTTTTGTTCACCCTGATGAGGAACCCCACTCTGGCTGAGAAGGGGCTTTCATTTTAAAAGAGCTAAATTTTCTATGGAGAGGAGCTATCGTCATTTACTGGCTTTTGCAAGACTCTTTATAGCAGGCTGAGCTCTTTTGTTTGTTCATTTTTCTTTTGCCTTCCGTAAGAGGTCCTGCACAAATATGTTTATGGCATTTTGTCCCTGCCCTGAGCCTTACATACTGTAAATATTGCTGCTTTTTCTCAGTGTCTAGCTGGGTATGTGCAGAAATACAGCCCCCCTTTCACAACTTAAAACTGATTTTTTTGCTTCGCCCAAGAAATGTTCCAGCAGATATTACTGTGAGGCTGACAAGGCTGCCTTTCTTTTTGGGTCTACATTGAATAAAGCAGAAATCCATACCTCTCTTCTGTGATACATGTAGCTCACACTATCAGCATGTCAGCCTGGATTTAAAGAAAATACATGATCACATCTCCTAAGGGATCTTGAAGCACAAGCTAGAAATGGTAGGCCATCTGTCCCCAGATCATGGAGAAACCTGATGACAAGAGCTGTGTTTGCCCTGCTGCCTTCAACATCTCATTTTGCAGCCTGTCTTTTCTTACACTCTGTTCCTCTGTTCCTTCAGACTGCAGCGTTCAGGCTTTTTGTTCACTTCTTCTTTGGTAGGTAGAGTACATTGGTGCCTCTTAACACACTGCCTCTACCCCATGAGAGAAGGGTGTCAAACAGTGGCCAGCATATTTGGCTTCAGAAGGTGCCACACTCTGTTAAATGACGTGCCCGCTCTGCAGGTGAAGGCACTGGAAAATAGTTCAGAAACCAAAAGGAAGCAAAGCAAGGAAATGTCATAAATTTGGAGCTGAAGAGCCTGCTGCCCTGTTCAGCAGAACAATATTTTCCTTGTCAGGCAGCAAGTCATCTTCTGACAGTTTCATAACAGCATCTATTAGCTGGTTCACGCTCCTTATTCCTTGCCTTCTCCCCATTTATGCTCAGCAGATTTTGCTGTGCAGTGCAGGAGTCACAGGCAGATGAACCTGTTGTTCAGCGCCTGGTTTCCAATCTTGAAACCCTCTGTTCATGCACCTACATCTGCATTTAGACCTAAAATTGACACTTGACACCCACTGAAAGAAGCAAGTGCCAACAGGCTTTCGGAATAACTGATCAGTGTACAGGTGTTTAATTGCTGACTTAAGAACCTGATTTTTGAAAACTGAGCTCTAAATATCTGTATTTCTGTAACCAACTTTATTACTGCCTTCAGAGGTTCGCCATGGGAACATAGTCTGTCTGGCTACACAGGACAATTCCCACGCTTTTTAAGTGCACGGCCCCATTGCTGTGCCTCTACCTAGCACCAAATTCCCATCCCATTTTCCCCATCTGCCTTCTCTCTGCCTGCTTAGATCCAGAGATGAAAACGGCGAAGGGAATAACCAAAAGCAACTTAAAGCTCTTGCAACTTCTGCTTCTGAAAGCCTTCCCATGGGTTCCTGTGCTTCCCAGCCTATGTGAAAGTTGAGGGAGATGTGCATTGGAGGTGCTGCAGGTGACTAACTGGGGTTCATACCTCTGTTACCATTTCAGGGTTGCTTTTCACCAGCTTCGAGTGGCTTGTTTTTGTTGAAAGACTGGAAATGGCATTTGAGCAAACAACTTTTTTCTTGTTAATTCAAAGACAAAGCAGTAAGAGTACTCATGGTTGAAATCAAAGCTGGAAGAGGCCATCTGAGTAAAGCACAAGATTTTTAATGGCAAGAACCAGTAAGTAGCAGACATGCCAGAAAATACTGTGACTACACTCCTTTTAAATTTACATAATCAGGACTATTGATCTTCATGGAAATTATGTTTTAGGTAAAGAAAGGTTGCCAGGTTCACTGACAAGAGTAGCAAGATGAGATTTTCTGCCCTATGTTTTGAAAGGGGCTCAGTGGATACTAGCTCTATTCTGGCTTTCAGATCCATCATTTTAGCACTCCACGGTAAAGGACAAGTGAATCTGGCCCAAAAATGGTTAGCAAAGAGGAAAGCCCATTTCACCATTAAATAGCACAAGACTTCTGACACCTCTCTGGAACAAAACTTGATGATCCACCTATGGAAGCTGGTTTGTCCAAAGGTACACTGTCTGAAGACACTGTTACAGGAAGTTTTGAGAGACATTCATTAATGTGACCCAAAAGCCAATGTAAATAAAGCAGGGGAAAGGAAGTCATTTTTGAGAGAGGAAGATGGTGGTGTAGGTAAGAGTTAGTGTGCTACAACCAAAATGTAAAAACAGCTGTACAGGTGAACATAATATCAGTGCAGAGAAAGAGTGGTTTTTTGGGTATCTTTTTCAAGGAAAGAAAGTAGAACAGTTTTGCTGGCATGGAATAAGCACATTAGGGGAAAACTAAACTCCAAATGCCAGGGATGCAAATTCAAAATCCATGAGCATCTTCTCCACACATTCCTACACCAGGCTTGTGTTCTGTATGTTGACAAGTATCATAAGTGTAATTTAGGAGTTGTGGGGGTTTTGTTTTGGGTTTTTTTGCATTTTTTTTTTTAAACTAAGTACTGATGTAATATTGACCATTGCTGTCCGTAATGCCAATCAGCTGCTGAAAAACAGTACCCTTCTATCTCAGCATTTGCCTTTCCACCCACACACATAAGCCTAAGTTTGACAGCAGCTATGTCAGTAAATGCCATACAGACTTCAAAGGCCGTAGGTAAAAACATTCTTAGATTCATCACACACTGAAAACAAATGGGGTAATTCACACAGATTTTCACATGCACTTAAACATACCTGTGTGAAGCAATACCTCAGGCTGCAGAATCCAAGACCTCTGCAGATGGCTTAAGTGCAGGGCAGTACTAGCCAACTGTTAGAAATGTTTTCTTTGTGCCTAATGTGAATTCCTCTTGTTGCAATTTAAAACTGTCACTCCTTGTCCCATCCACCATACGGAGGCAGCTGATCTCCTCCCCCTTCACAGCAGCCTTAATATCCGGCCACAAAGCACAAGCCAAATACAAGGCATGAGGATGAAACATGGGTCCAAACTCTAATCTCAGTCACCTCCTTGAGCAACATAACTATCACCTAAAACATGCAATTCTACTTATAGTAGAGGCTCTTTCTCCATCAGACCATCATTGTGAGAGTGACCACATTTGGCTCTATATGTTATATTATTCTCTTCTGACCTTCTCCTTCCTTTTCAAACAGGAGTCCTTTTTTCCTTTTGAAGAAATGTCCTTCCAATGTAACTGTACCATGCTTTACTATTTTGTACAATTGCCTTTGTAAGGAATGGTCAATAAATCTATGCTACTGTTACAGATAATTCTTCCCATCCCGTACAGCTCCTACTCAAGGTCCCAAAGGATTTCCTCACCCCTACAGCTTGGCTCATCCTTTCAGCAAACCACAGCTCCCTCCTTTACTCTTTTCTTCTCATGTTGAGACCACACTCCATTTCTAAAAATCTGCGAGATGTCCTGAATGGAAAACTTATGAATTGGCTCACCAGGAGGTAGCAGTTGTATTTGAAGGAGAAACTGAAAAATGCATCTAGCCATGCATGGCACAGGTCCAAAGATTTGTACTAGTCCTCCTTGACTTCTGATCAACCTTTGGGATATAATCCTGATTTCAACCACCAGACCCAAGCTTTTGCACCAAATCACCCCTTATCATACAAAATAGACCAGGTGAAATTATACAGGCATCACAGCATTTGACACTACCCATGTCTTCACAGAGGACATGTGGAGAGCTGCCCCAGGTAGTGACAGCAAAGCCCTGTCCAGCCCACTGGCTATTGTCATGATTGTAATGAGAATGGCATGGGACTTAATCAAGGTCATTTCTCTCTGACTTGTGCTCCTCACACCTCAGTGAGCAGCCTGTGTAGCCTCATAACAGCAAATAACTCACCCTTGGGGATGAGGTTAGCTGAAGGCGCACCATCATGGTATGGTTCTCCTACTGGACTAGTCACGTGAAGCCAGTCTACTACACAGACAAACCTTTAACTTTGAGTCCCCAAGGGCTAAATTCACATTCCTCCCTTCTTTCTATGTAAACTGTTCCCCTCTTCCTCTCAAGCATCAGCTGCATGTTTTCCACACTGCTGCATGGTCTTGGCAGTAGCTTAGCTCCCTGAGACAGACTTAAGAAAATATTTGCCCCTTTGCTGTAAAGTTAACTAATGATCATAATGGCAATGAGAATAGAGTGCAGTTTTTACATTGCCTTGTGGCTCCTCCCTACTTTTCTAAAGTTGTTATTTTAATACAAAAAGGAAGTATATTATGTTACTAAAGGTATCACATTTTGCTGAAATATATACTGAATTATTCCAAGTTGTTCTAGATCTTTCTTGCTACTAATTTTCTAGCTATTTTTCTATAAAGTATACAACCCCTCTTCATTGTATGCAACTCACTCTCTGCACCATACTTCTTGTTTAAGTTTAGCTCAGTCTTACCTTATACCCATTTAACTTCTCTGAAAGTTTCAGAGCAGAGATATCATCTACTCCCTTTTTTCCTTACACAGATACATCTCTTTCAGAGCAGCTCAGTGAAGACTCAGACAGTGGCTCATTCAACCTTCTGGGTCCTCTGGAGCTTTGATATGCTGTCAGAGCAATGGGAAAGCCATGGCTAATCTGAATTTGGTAAGGGATTTAATATCAAGCTCAGATGAAATAAATCAAATGGAAAAAAGATGGCATCAAACACACATGGTGGAGAGATCATGGGGGGTTAATTGGCAAACTTTCCCTTTGATCATGATCTAAGCATCACTGAACCTAAAAGCCAGATGTTTGGCTTGCCACCTTAGGAAGAGGCAAGGGGTTTGTGTAGTCATTAAAAAATAAATAAGTCATGATTTTTTAAATGCTACCTGTAATGCAAGAACTTTTAAAACTTTCTTCGTAAAACTCTACTCAAAGGCTTTTGAAATCAAACAGGCCACAGATGAAGTAAATTTAATAAATTATTTGGGTTGTATGTGACTTTTCTACATCAAAGTTCTCTTTAGATAATAAAACATTGACTACTTTCATTCTCTTTGGTTATTTTTTTTTTTTAATTTTAAAACTTAACTGTTCTTGTCAGTAGGAAACTTCTTAAAGCACACATGTTGTAGCACACACGTAATTATATTCTGAGGACAGACATGCAGAAAGAAAATCTGCATTGTGGCCCACCAGCAGCATTTCTGTGCTGCTCTCCACACACTGCTATGTGCTTTCCTTTAAATGACTCTCACACTGCTCAGTTCTGTTTTTCACCCCTTTTTACAGTTGACAGACAGTTCAGTCATTAATACAGTGACTTCAGTTCCCCTATAGGAAAAATAGATGTTTACGATTGTAGGACAGGACCTAAAACACTGCTGCACATATAATCAGATCTATTCCAATGAAGCAGGATGCAAAGGAGCAGTACTGGAGAAGTATATTAAACATCCACTTAGTTGCTTTAAATTGGAGATACTTGAAAAAGCTAAACACACTTGTCAGGCTAAATATAAGTAGATGCACACAGTTTTGTTCTCCAGTTTTAGAAATACCCAAGTCCTCCACCATGCAAGTCCTGCAAGCCATATGAGCCTGTGGCAGATGGGACTTTACAAGTGCCAGCCCTCTAAGCCTTGCAGCTGGAGGTAGCAAAGAGGCAATCAATGCATCTAGTTCCAGCACTGACCATGGCCACTTCATATTTGGCTCTAGAAGGACCTAATGATGGGATCAAGCCAGGCCAGACTTGTAACCAAAGTTGGGGTTTTTTTGGTTTTGTTTTGGGTTTTTTGTTAAGTGATAGATGTTTGTTTTCTCTGGACATTAGTTGCAGGTGTTTCTCTGATCCATCCAAAGAAATGCAGTTACTATCAAGGCAGGCTCAATAGCCATAATTCCAGAAAATATATAGACTAGTTCTGTCCTCAAGGCATGAAATAGGAGAATCAATGTGCTGCCTCGGATGGCAATTTCTACTTGTGCCATCACTGCCAACCTCCTCCCCTGTATTTTTGCCTGCTCCAGGGATCACCCTAAAAAGAATTCAATCATTATCTTAAAAATTCAGAACTTTGACTGATAACCTACTGTAGATAAACCCATGCAGCACATATCTAAAATAGAACAGTTAAGTCTTTTGATGAGACACTTGCAAACCAGCTCATATTAGATGGAAGAGAAATGCTCATTCTCCATAAAAATGTCACCTAGCGCTTTTTAGAGGTCTGAACACATGAAACTTGGGGTGGAAGCCCCAGCCTTTTTGTGGTTTGCAGCATCAAAAAGCTGGTTATAAGATCCACTCAACTCCCAGACAAGCCTGGATAACAATTGAAGCTTCTGGTGCTTATCTAAACTGAAGCACCCAAGCCCTTTGGTGTTTTCTCTTAATTAATTATTTCAGCATCAATGTTAATTGCCTACACAATGCATGGAATTGACAGTACATCGAGGACTCAGCCTGCCTGCTTTGTAGCTGGCTAACTGGGGATGCAACTGTTTTGCCGTTCTATTACTACTCTCATCAGGCCAGACGTAAAATAAAAGCAGAGACACTTGTCCCCCACACCCAAACATAGTCTGTTGTGGGTGCAAGTCAGATCAGGTAGTTACCAACAAGAGAGAAAATGGACTCAACTGGCGTCACGACAGAAATCCACAGGCTGTGTTTTTACCTTTTAATTATTAGCTTCGAAGGATAAATGCAAGGACATTAAGGCAGGTTTAGAAGATGCAGCACAATACCTTTATACAGGCTCTCACCACAGGGACCAATTTGCAAAAATTAATATAAACTGGAGACAAAAGAATAATATTCAACAGATGTAAAGCACAACCATACTGAAACAAAGAATAAAGGACAATAAGATTCTTCCTCCACTGCAAAGAAAGTGCATCATTAACACCATGAATCACATCAAAGTTAGTCCAGGCTCAAACAACTCCAATGGCTCAGCAGCCAGCACAGCAATCCAGCGAGCCATATACCTATAATTACAGCCTCCACAGCTCCCACACGTTCCAGATGTGCATGCTTTATGTGCTCTGCTCAGTGAGATGATAGCATTTTATCCCTCAACATGCATATCTCATTGTTCATGTCCCTCATGTGTCTTCCCTGTGCTAACTTGCTGGAGGATGTGAATCCACAATAGCTCCCAGTTTGAAACTCTTCTTCAGCAGCTCAGAGTAAAAGGAGGCTCTGCTTATGTCCAGACCTGGCTGGTGTTGGGTTACCCCCACAAGCAGCTTGCCCCCAGGCTCCTTTACTTTTGCCAGCAATCTCAAATAATCATTCCCTAAACCAGTTCAGGGCTGGGGCAGCACAGACTGACCAGGTAAATGGATTAATCTTGGTCTGTTTTACTAAACCAGTCTGGGTACAATTACACTGTGGTTGTGTTGGCTGTATGAAAAGAATGATGCCTGGCAGCAAGAGGCGAAGGGAGTGGAGGGAGCCCAGAATGGGGGAGTGAATGGCTTCATCCATAAAGCTGCAGCTGGAGCAGGATGCGCAAGCACAGCCTGGATCCTGCCTTGCAAGCCCTGTGCTCAGCCCTTCCTAACTCAGCGTGGCAGATGAATACAGCAAGCAATACTGAAGCTACTTCCTTCTGCAGGGATTGCAGGAGGTTGGCAGTCTGACTCTTCAAATAACCAAGTCAATTTTTTGCATAGGGAAGCAAGGTTTCAAACTCTCTGGGATTTAGAAGCCTAAATACCCACTAATTTTTGTGTGCCCAGGAGGCAGGGGAATGCAAGCCTCAGAGCAGATTTTTTATATTACCCTTAGACTCCAAGCAGGATGGCAGAGATACTCTATGGTGTAATCAGCATCCTGCTGCTAGGAAAAGGGCATAGAAGGGCTGGTCCAAGATGCCTAGAAGTCATTAGAAAGGATAGCTTCAATAGCCAG
Source organism: Pandion haliaetus (assembly GCA_013401275.1). Taxonomy (NCBI): domain Eukaryota; kingdom Metazoa; phylum Chordata; class Aves; order Accipitriformes; family Pandionidae; genus Pandion; species Pandion haliaetus. Next base: position 208,554 of record VYZV01040415.1, read on the forward strand.
ATAAGCCAGTAAACTACTTCTGGACTCTGCTTAAATATAGTCTAATAAGCTACAGCAGCTAGCACAGGAACCTCTCAAAGGCCCCATTTTCCTGCAGAAAGGTAATGTTTCTTTTAATCAGCTGGTGAGCCAGCAACATTTCTCCCTACTCCAGAGGACCTGAAGACAGTTCTTCTGTACCCACAGCACATACCAGCTCTACACAACTAACTCTATGCCGGACCTCTCCCAGCTTGAGTTTGGGTTTCTTTTTTTGAGGCTTCATTGCAGTATCTCCTTGTTTCTGCCCCCACATCTTCCTTAACGCACAGCTAAGAAAAACCAAACACATACTCATTGCTATTGCTAGCTTTCTTCCAATACAATGTTTTTGTGAGCCAGATCTGGTGTATTGCAGGTTGGCAAAGCAAATACCAGACAGCTGCTACCCATACCATCCCAGAGGCATGGGGAAGGATCCAAGGGACCACAAGGACGTAACTAGGGATGGGCTGAACACGTTGACACAATCTTGTAGCAACACAGATGAAATCCCCGCAACATTGGACTGGCTGTTGTAAGCTTCAAGTTTGTGTCACTTTTCTCTATACCTTTCCTCCTGTTACTAAATCAAGTTTCGAGGTCATGGTGGCAGCTTCTATTTAGATGCTTAAAAGTCTTTGAAATTATGTTTTTTTAATCTATCATCAGTTTTTGGGGGGTTCATCTCATCTGCTGCAGTTCAATAGCAAGCCAGCAAACCTTGCGGCCCTGAAGCTGGAGTTACTTTGATGTCCCACCGGCTATTCAGCAAGTAACCAATAACTGCATTCATTTTCCCCAGCCTAGGAGAAATCCCAGCTTCAGCTTACCACATATTATTAGCAGAGGTTTTAGGCATAACTTTTGTCTTGCTTTGGTTTTGGGTGCTTAGCACTGCAGTGCCACTTATTTCTTCTGCCAACTGACTTGTGTCTTCTAGGCTGCAAACAAAGGTGGTGATAATTTGAAATGTTTGCACTTAATTTGTCACCTGTAATGGTGTTTGTGTCACTTGAAGCCTGTGCCACAGCGTGGCTTCAGTTTCTCTACTTATAGCAAATAATGAGCCACACGTGCACTGGAAGGAATACCTGTGTTTGTTTTATCAGAAAACTGGTATCTTGGTCCTTTGTTACCCTCCTCATGCTTTCTCAATGGCTCCCCCAATACAGTCAGTACTGCTATTTATAAAAAAGCTTCAAAGTATTTTGAGGCTACCCTCTACTTTTGCAATTCAACCCATTTGCTACAGTTTGGTGGCACAGTGTAGTTTCCTAAGTGCACTCTGACTAACAGATACCTTTTACTTTTTCTTGCAGCAGCTTCAAAGTTAACACATACCAAAGCAGATGAGAGGACCTGGCCCAAGCAAAACAACAGCCTGGGCAAACCTCGAGTGCAGAGATAGAAACTTTCTTGTCTGAATGCCATCTCCCCCTCTTTCCATCATATGAACATCCAGTGAGGAGTCACTGCACCCCTCCAACTCTCTCGTCGCCCATCCCCAACACATCTAAGCCAGCCATGGACAGACCAGCAGTCTAGCTTACTGGGCAAGAAATTAGTAATTAGAGCTATACTACTAGGCTGCAATCCCTAGAAGCTTCAGCTCTAGAAATGGAGCTGCAGCCATAGGCAGGACAGGCAATCTGCACATATGGACCTGGAGAGAGTCCCTGGCTTGAGGAGCAGGGGACAGAGAAAGCCATTGCTGCTTCTGGCAGGCAGGCTGAAGGGCCTCTGGAAACTTGCCTCCAGGCAGAGTGGGTGGAAAAAGGAAGGGCTGGGAAATGCCTGAGGTCTCAGGTAAGGTCAGAGGAAAGTCAAGTATAAAATATACAATTTTTTTTGAGTCTTGAACAGAGATCCAATCCACCCACTCATTCTGTTTAGGAGCAGGAAACCCATATCAGCATCTGCTCTGAGAAATACCTGTGCGTAAGACCTGTGGCTCCACAAGAGGGAAAAATCTTTATTTACTACTCAGTCAAAAGTGGCACTAAGCCCAGAGTCATTAACTGCCTACCTGCTGGTCCATGCTCGCAAAACCAAAACAACCTTCACCCCAGCAAACCCAAACCCACACAGGGATAGCTCTGACCTATGCAACTATTTGCTGGATCAGGTGCTGTCTGTCCTCATATAACCAGCATAAACATGGCCTCATGTTCACCAGCTGATTTAAGGGAAATGTAATCCCATATATGGCAAGGAGATCCTACAGTGCACAGACTGGATACGAATGAGGGAAGTCACCACCATGCTTACCTGGCAAGGCTTGCCATAGTCAGAGAAATGGATGATTTGGGTTTCCAGGAATGAACCTTTGATTAAATATCTTGTATATTACATGCCTAAAGTTTGTGTGCTGTAATTGTCCCCTTTTGGGGGGATACCTACTTGTCAGGGACTGTATCACCGTCTGAAAAAAAAACTTGAAAAGCTAAGGGTAAGTGTCATGGTTTCAGCCCAGCCGGTAACAAAGCACCACGCAGCCACTCGCTCTCTCCCCCCGGCCACGGTTGGGTGAGGAGAAAATCCAAAGGCAGGTTTGTGGGACGAGACAAGGACTGGGAGGGATCACTCCCCACTTATGGTCACGGGCAAAAGACAGGCTCGACTTGGGGAAGAAACAAAATCAATATTTCATTTACTACCAATCAAATCAAAACCAAGGGTATTAGGAAGGGAAACCAAACCTCAGAACCCCTTCCCCCCACCCCTCCCGCCTTCCCAGCTCAGCTCCATTCCCGGATCTCTCTCCCTCCTCCCCACAGCGACGCAGGGGAACAGGGGATGGGGGGTTGGGGGGTCAGCTCCCCACTCCTTGTCTCTGCCGCTCCTTTCCTCAGGGGGAAGATTCCTCACGCGTCCCCTGCTCCACCGTGGGGTCCCTCCCACGGGAGACAGTCCTTCACCAACTTCTCCAACG
>VYZV01040415.1:213877-242325 GCA_013401275.1 Pandion haliaetus
CCTTTCCGCGGGCTGCTCTCCAGTCACACACTGCTCCAGCGCGGGCTTTCCCATGGAGTTACAGCCATCTTGGGGAGCCTCCGCTCCACCGTTCACCCCCATGGGCTGCCAGGGGACAGCCTGCCGTCTCCCCACGGACTGCAGGGCCATCAGCCTCCTCAGGCTCCTCCTCCTCCCCCTCCACTTCCATGATTCCAGTGCCGGCAGCGATGTTCCTCTCAGGTTTCCCAACCCCCACACTACCGGTTCCCCTTCTTAAATATGTTTCCCAGAGGCATTACCACCGTCACTCCCCGCCTAGAGGCAGGTCCGACATTTTGGCGCGCGCGTCCGACATTTTGGGGCCGCGAATTCTTTATCTTTATCCGACATTTTGGGGCGGCGAATTCTTCCAGCAACTTCTTAAAGGGGCCGCCTCTGCAGCCCCCCTCCCCTGCCACCAAGGAAAACCGCACCACACAAACCCATAACACCCAGAGATGCTGATAGAGGGCTATCTCCTTAGTGCAAACAGCACCCAGCCCCTTCCTTGCAGGAAGAAAGAAATGCCACACTTCAAGACAAGTAACAAGAAAATTAAAAAATTCTCCCTGGTTCTTGTTTTTTATGCAGACTCTGGCCATCAAAACCTATTAATGTGAAGTATGTCAGCTTTGAAAGTCACAGCAGCCCAAACTACACGGATGGCCAATGGTCTCACTGCACTAATTCAGCCTTGTGTAGTATCTGCCAAAGATTTGTCATGTCCCCTCTCCCTTACTGATTTAAAACTCCCAAATTTAAAAAGTAAAATGCAAAAACATAGCCAAATAATGAGTACAAATGGATGTTTATCCTTTTCTTAAACACGTGGACCATCCTTTTCTCTCTCCTTTTAATCTCTCAAACATATCTGACTGCAAAACTCAAAAGGCTGCATTAGCCTCAACCGAGTAACTTTTACTATCGTTTCCCCTCGTCTCCTCAATCAGCAGATGTAGCTTTCCTCTGGAGCAGCAAAGCTTTATGAGCTTTTGAAAAATAATTCCTAATAAGAACAAATGAAGAGGCTGCCTTCTTTTTCCTTAAGCAGCTCCCAGAGTATCTCCAGAGGAGCACCTGCAAGTCTGAACTCAAGACAACACCATGCCCTTTACAATAACCCCTCTCAGGAGCCCACTGCAGCCCAAGTGTGACCAGAGAGTACATGAGATCCCAAGGCCCTGGATTTCACCCCTAACCCCTAAAGACCCAAAATCATCAGTTGTCATAAACCTTGCCTGATGAATTTATCTCCTATAAAGGGCACTTGGAACCTGGGGACTTCTCTACAGAAACTCCTGCCTGTGAATGGACAATATTCAATTCTTTATCCCTGTGCCCAAAGCTGATACTTTTGTTCTAAAAAGCTGACAGAGAATCTCCTCTGTATTATTGAGGTATATTGACCAACAGTCAGGACTTAAAAGGTGTTGTCTGGGGTTTGTTTGGTTTTATTTGTTTTTGTTTGTTTGGGTTTTGTTGGGTTCAGTTTTGGTTTTTTGGGGGTTTTTTGGTTGGTTTTTTGTTGTTGTTGTTTTTGAGGGTGGCAGGCAGTATAAACACATTTCTCTTGGAAACCCAGCCAAAGATGAGTTTAATGAGAATGCACCCCAGGAGGTACTAAGCCCTTTGCCTGCTGAAGGATGGGTTGGCATTAAAGCCTCCCCTCCATCACCCTTAGATTTTCTGCTGGGGGGTGATGCTCACACACAGCTCCTCAGATTTATTGCCTGCTTTCAAGTGACAATATGAGGATCACCTCATAACTGTACTATTAGCCAGATGTTCAAAGCATGATGCAGGTATCCTGCTTCATGTCCCCTCTCCTGCTTTATCAGTGACCATCACAGCTCGTCCAAGAAGATTGGTAGCAAACTCTGAGTAACCAAAAGTCAAGGTGACTCTCATGGAAAACCACACCTGAAGCTGACTGAAAACCTGACAGTAAAGCACTAATTTAATTATTTAATCAAGTTAAAAGCAGTTTACAGGATATTTTTTTTCTACCCAATTATACAAGCAAGCTTATTTTTTAAAGAGATATTTAGGTTATTAATGAATTTTTTTTTTTTTAAATCATATCTACCTGTTATCACAGAGCACTATTACAGAAAGCACATCTGCAGGGTCAAATGGCATTGAAATCTAACTAACAAAACCCCACTTTGACAGTCATTTTCATCAAGCTCCAAATTGATTGACAAATTGTTCATTGCACTCAGGCATGTCTATCTTTCAGCAAAGAGAAGCAAGTGTAAGGTAGTCTCTGCTGATTTTTATCCCCAGACCATTTTCCTCCCCAAACGGGTATTGAATTCAAAGAATCCCACACAAGGAAAAGTAATACAATACTACTTCTGCTGACCTGTATAAAAAACCTTTTAAAAGGTTCAAATTGTGATTATAGAACTGAAATATTGCTAGCCCACAAGTGGTTGGGAAAAATATATATAAGTTGCAGTTCGGTGTTTTACAACAATTATATTTTAGCTCTTAAACTGAGTTGCAATCCTGACAGATTTACTGCAGATTCAAATTAACATACCATAGCTGAATCTTACTGTTGCCATAACTTTTATTCAGTCAGTCATATTTCCAATGGCAGCAACTATACTTTTACTGTTGGATAATTTTTGCTAAGTAAAATAAATACCCTGTTAGATTCAGGCTTTTGCCCGTAATTCAGTTGAGAACACTACTGCTCAGCACCAAAAGTTAAATTGCTCTTAAAAGGAAATCGTACCACCATGTATTTTTGTGCTTTGGGGGTTGGAGGTAGTACTAACTTAAGAGTGGAAAGAGGGCTGGAAGATAAAACCAACACACTTTTCTGGGCTGGGTGCTGTTGCCTGTCAACATAAATTGAGTGATGTTTCTTTGTCACCTCTGTAGGACCCCATGGCTTTTGGAGCAGCTCAGCATAGGCAGGCAGTGCCACCCAGTCACCTCCTGGTACTGCTGATTGCCTTTGGTCAAGCTTTGGGTGTAGACACACTATTGAATGCAACTGGGTTATAGCGATACAACAAGTTACCATCAGCCAGCTCCACCTCTATAACCAACCATGCACACACCCGCACTTGACCCCAAGGGTAAATGTAAAATGCAGGGCATTGTACCTGGGTGGGGAGTAAAAGCACAAGCAGGGAGCGTGACTACTATTTTATACCATGCACTGCCATGAGTTTCACATTTAAACGTGTCCATTTAGTTTTCTTCTGAGCTTTTTAGGGTCTCACATAGCTGAAATAAGCTCTGCTCCTTACTTGCTTTTTGCTGTGCCCCTGTTCTTGACAAGCAACTTTGGCTTAAGGATTTGGATGCTCTCAATGTACAGACTAATACTTGGAGTTTGAGATAATTCCCATAATAAAGATTCACTTTAAAAGTTATTGAGGTGTGACAATGCCTATTTACTTCTTTTAAAAGGAAAGAAAAACCAAGACTTTGAAAAGTATGTCATACTTATGGCACGCTAAAACCTTCTAAGGACTCAACCACAGAGTTAAAAACTAATGTTACAGTTCACCTAACCACAGCTGTAGTATAGCTATATGCATCACACAAAGGCTAGCAATTTGACATAAGACACACTGAAGTCATGGCTCACAAGGCAAAGTCAACTCTCCTCTCAATAAACCAGCTCATCCACACGTTGCAGCACTTACACTCTGACAAAGTGAAGTTTGAGGCCAGTATTTGGAAGGATATCTAAAGATCTCGTCTATCTCTACATAACACACATACTTTATATTCAAATTAGCAAATCTAAACCCAACAAATTTCAGGTGACTTTCAAGTCTCACTGTTTAGGCACTCAGAAACTAAAATACTCAAAATCATCAGTTGTTCAACATGATTGATTTGTTCTGAACAGAGAGAAATGGCTTTGGTGTTTTGGGTCAGGTTCAAATGCATCCAGCTATTCCATAAAAATAAAATAATGCTACCATGATTTGACAGACACTATTTCCAAGCCTGCAATTAAAATGGGCACTTCCTCAGCTGTGAAGTCTTCCTTTGTCTTCACTGCTAAGAAGCATCATATCATTACCTTGGGCCAATGCTGACAAAGGGAAATTTGTTATTAAATTCAAAAGATGACTTCATTATAACCTTGTTGGTCTGTTGATAGTTTATACGTAAGTTACCATACACACACTCAGCCAATCTTTACCATTTATCAATTTCTATGTCTCATATCAGTACAGATGAGAGGAAAAAAAAGTTATTATGTCCTATGTCCCTTGCTTACACAAAAAGTTCATACTGAATTTGATGTTTCAAATCACACACTTGACAATTTTATTGTTGTCAGTGATAAGGGAAAAAGCTCAAATGAAACCAATGTCCTTTGCTGTCAAAGACAAGGGTATCTCATGTCTTGAATGCCATCACAGGCAGGAAATTGCCTGCCCTGGTTTCAAAGAGAGATTTCTGGAAGAAGAAGGGAATGACTTCCTGACAAACAGCACTCTTCTTGAAAATTGTCTGTCAATCAAGGAAACCAAATCTGCGATAAGATGTTAACTCTTTCAGATTGACCTAATGTTGTCCACACAGCATATTTCAGCATTTTCTTTAGGACTACGTGATTTGTCAGAGTAGCTTAGTCTGGTTAGCAAAGTTTTTTGGCCAATGCCACCAATTTGCCAAAAAATTTCTTGACTGTTTTAATCACCACTTATTTATCAGCTCTCACTCCAAATGTGTTCATTCCCCTCAATGCTCAAATAACCCTTTGTTTTGATTCAGAAGGCTTGAAAGAGTCAACAACAGCCTTCACAGCTTGCAGTAGGTGTATGGAAACATGGGGTGCAGGAGCCAATTGGTGAAGGCAAAACTCAATAGCACAAGCCTGGACAACAGGAATGCTCAGCAGGGAAGCTGTGCACTGTATCTTCTATTAAAAAAACCATAAAGGATCCTAACACAGGGGAATTGGACAATGTGCATTTTCGTTGTGATTTGCAAGAGTACATGTCTCTACCAACAGCAGAGGCAGTTGTTTTAGCGCAGCCCCTCTCTGAAAATCTGCCCCTTGTCTTTAGGAGCCCCACGGCTCCCATTGCCATAGACATGGGGGTTACTATTTGTGTCTGTACAGTACCTAGAGCACTGATTCTAAGACTTTCACAGCGGACATCTCTGGGCATGACTGCAAAATAAATTTAAGCACTGAAGCTGGAAGCTGTGGAGTTACAGAAAGGAGAACAGGGAAGTTCACAGCAGCCCTTCCCTCTGCTCCACTGGAGAAGAACTGGGACTGACCAAATTATGTACCAGGGAAGTTAGAAATGAGATTTTTTTTTTTTTTTTTCAAAATTGCACAGAATATGATTAGGAAACACTAAAATTAAAGGCAGAGCAAGAAAGCAGCATGTCATACAGTGCAAATAGTTAGGAAGCTGGCTACAGTAAGATGTTAATAAAGTCATATCAAAATCAGCAAGTCCTGGGGTCAGACACTTGTGTGGCCCTCCAGAGTTGCAACAGTAAATACTACAAGGTTATATAATCTCCTACTTCAGGATTTAAAGTAATGTCTGTGATAAAATTAATGTAAAGATCAGATTATCCAGTTTCTACCCACTCCTCTTTCTCCCAAGGCAGCTGGGTAAACCATTCAAGAGACTTTCAAACCCCTGGGAGGTAGCTCACTAGATCTTTTCACGGTCTGTTCTGGGTCTGATTGGAAGTGGGATTTCAGCCCATGCATCATTTAGCTGCTTTTGCAATTTTTATCTCAGTTGCTTTCCACTCAGAGTCCACATCTGGCAATATCTACAACCATTCACTACTCATGAAAATGTGATGAATACCAGGGATTGCCAAGAAGATTCATATTAAATCTAACAGCTTTATAATAGTCAATAACCTTCCTGTCAGGTCAGGGTATTTTATTAAAGACCATACTAAAGGCTTTTCTCTAATACTACATTATTGAATACTGTAGGTGGGCCACACCATGGAAAAAAAGAATGTCACCTCTTCTATCTCTGTGGCTAAATACATATATATGCAGGGGAAATCTGCATTAGCTAGCTGCTCACTTTTGAAACACCAAGGCTCTCCTGACACACACATTTGCATTTGCTCTGCTCCATGCACTTTGATTTCTGGGCTGCCTTGCTACTTTTCCCTCTATGCCAGACCTGGTGTGGGACTACCTCCTACAGAAGTTGTTCTATTTCACCCTCTGTCAAGTAGATGTCTCCCCCCCTGCCCCTTTTCTCATAGAGTAGGATTGCTCTTGACTCCAGCTGATGACTGCATGCTCATCTCAAGTGTCTTGAGCTGGTGGTAGTCAGAGGGACAAGCATGGGATGGGCAGAGCTGGAATCTGATACAGCCCTGCAGCCTCAACACCCACAGAGAGCACAAGCTGGGGTACTGAGGGAGTGCTGCTCAGTGCTCACAGCAAGAGATCCACATCAACATAAAAAGCCTTAGGAAACCCACCTCAGTTTGCCACCTTTTGGGAATGAATCTGCTTCAGTCTAGACTATTCCTTGTAGTCATGAAAATTCAAATGCCATATTTTAGACAGCAACCCCCTGCCCGCTCCCAGCTGCCTTGCTCCACCTCCCAACCTAATGTCCCATCACAGCACCTAATCTTCCACCACTGCCCAACAGACAGTTAACTCCTAATCTCAGACCCTGCATGGCAAAAACCATCTCATCCTCCCTTGAGATTGCATTGTGGACATGAGCAATGCAGGGCATGATTATCCCAAGGGAGCCTGGCAGCCAGTTACCCTGGTTGGAAGCACTGAGCATTGCTTCAGGAGGATGGAAATCAGGAACACCAACATTAAGAGTAACAAACACAAGGCAGGGACCAGACTTGGGAGAGGAGGGTGCACGTTTTCAGCTTTGTGAGGAATGCAATGCAGATGCAAGCAAGGCAATGAGCCACCCCAACTCCATACTCTCTTATTATGGGAATTATCCAAGATATCTCCCTCCAAGGGGTTTGAGGAACAGAGACAAACTAGGGGGCCAGGAGAGGGTTGAGAGAGACAAAGTAGCTTCCTCAAGGGGCTCAGATTTCCCCCCCAACAAGCATACTGGAGCAATGAGCAAACACTTGCAAATGATTCATGGGTCACATAAACACCACAATACATCAATCACATCATGCCCATAAACAAAACAACTGCTCACAACAAACCCGGGACAAAGAAGCTGCTACTTAAATCTCTACTTGTTGTGCAAGCAACAGCCCAAAGGCTCAGGCTCTGGACTATCAGCATTGACTTGTACACTCTGATCCCACCACAAGCAGGAAGAAATGCAGCTGCTTTTTAACCCCACTCACCAACATCAAGGCTCACTCAACCTGCATAATGCCCAAGGGAGACAAGTAGTTATCTCCACAGGTCCAGCTGGCACCATAAACCATTCCCCAGCACATAACTGCTTCCCAACACCCTCAGCTAGGGCTAGGGCCAGGGCCAGGGCTTAAATTAATACTGTGGGCAGGCGGTGCAGGTGGGCACCCAGGTGAGGCTGGAAAGGACAATTAGAGGTTATTAATGCTATGGGGCCCTGACAATTTTCTGCATATGGTGTAGGGGTTTGGTACAGCTTAGCCATTTCATTTTGAAGCCAAAATCTGGCAGGAGAAGCTGCAGAAGCCAAAGTTTCAGGATGGAGCAATAAAGTTGCTGCTGAGGTCTAGGAGACCACCTTTGCCGTCAGGGTGGGTGAGGTCTGCCAGTGTCCCAAAGCACACACCTCGCTGCAGGCTGGCACCTAGGGCAATGTGTGTGGCTCCTCCTGTCAACAACCATATTATTTCTATTTAATAAAATCATTGCTTCTGATTATTGCTGATGGCCAGAGAGGGATAGCCCATTTCCCTCCGCCAGACACAGAGAGCATGTAGGGATGGGCAACGGCAAACACACCTGCAGATATTAGAGTCAGACATGGGATACAAATGGTAAAGAGACAAAAAAAAAATCCCAAAGATGTTTTTGATGCACAAAGCTGTGACTCCTGCCACCCCCTTCTTGTTTGCTCCCTGTGGAGCTCTTCCATGTGATTTGCAGAAATAGTGTGTTTTGAGGGCTGGGGCTGGGAGGAATAAGGGAGAAAGGGATGTCTTTTATCGCAAGCTGCATCTGGGTTCTGTTAAATATTGCAGGTGATGGCTCCAAATCGTCTCCCTGACTGTGACCCCAATGTGATAGCTTGCCTGGCCCAAATAACGCTGGGCACAAAACAGCACAGGGCTCATTTGGAAATGCAGGTGTTGAAACCAGGAAGGAATGGAAAAGGTTATGGCTCCCAAGCCAACAAATAAAAGAGAAAGTGCCACCTGACACAGCCCCTCAGGATGCTACCCGAAAGCTGGCAGAAGAAAGCCTGCAAGTTTTTCTGTAGGTACACACATGCTTGCACGTATGTGAGCATATGCACACATGATACCCCTTGTGTCACTGTGAGCAGGATGAGAAACACTAAGCCTTTGAGCCATTTGTCCGAAAGGACAGAGCTGTTCACCCTGCAAGTGCTCAGGGAGGGGACAGATCAGCCTTTCTGCAGCAGCACTAAAGGGTTTTGCTTTGCCACAGACTTGTTGCGCGTTGAGTTGGGATCACGAGCACCTAGGCTTTTTCTAGAGGACTGATGTTGCCCTGCCAATGTGCCGCCACTGCCACATGCCAGTCAGCAGCCTCCTGCACCAGCGCCAAGGGACATCTACATCTGGGGAGAGAGGCAGTTTGGGGAGATGCAGAGGTACTTGTATGTACTTGCTGCAGTCACCTAAAGACTTCAGAGGATAGATCTCACTGCAGAAGCGTAGGACGTGAATTCATGGCTATGGCAGTTGGCTATTGGTGTGTGGTGTAAGGTGGTTTCTTTGCTGACAGTAAGATGAGATAGTTGCATTCCCAACTCTACATGCCTAACTCAATGTCTGTAAAAGTCCACCTCCCAAGGTGCCCTCTCCAGTCAACAGCAAAAGGGAGACCCCGCCACAGGGAGGCTTCAAGCAGAAGCTGGGAATACATGGAGTACATACAGGTGAAAGCTCCTTTTCCACTCCATCCCCTAAATGCAATGGTGCAAGGTTTGGCTGAGCGCAAGGCTCTTCCTTACAATGCAGTCCTGACCCCAAAAGCAGCCGTGTCTGGAGTTTGCTGTGTTTGCTCCAGCCAGCTGGGGTCAGTGAATCAAAACAGCTGCCCAGTGCCAGCAGATCCCATGGGAGCGAGCAGAGCAAAATCAGAGCAAACCTCCATGACGAGAAACCATCAAATAAGTCTAATGAGTAGACCTTCCAAAGCACCCAGCAAGCCTGGCTGCTGTGCTGGGTCTCCCCTGCTTTTGGTAGAGCAGTGCACTGGCTCCTGCTTAATTCTTTAAGAGGGGGTAGTGGTAGGAGTTGATTTTCTCATTTGTATTCCTGCTGAGAGGCAAAAAGCAAATCTGTTGTTCTGAATTCACATTGTGTATCCAGCCAAGCCACTGTATGCCCTTTGGACGGATTAAACTCCCTGCTCCTAGCTTTGCTCTCCAATTCCTCTGCCTGAGCTGCTATATGGTATTCCTCATCATGCCACAGGAGCCCTGTTTCCATCCTCTCTTGTCCGAACCCTTTCATAGCACTTCTGGACACAAGACAACAAATACAAGGAGCTGTGCTGGTGCTGGATACCTCTTCCTTGATTTAGCGAGCAAGATGTGCTGGCAGCCTGCTCACAGGCCACCCACCCCTAGGCCAATCAGCATGGCACACTCCTTCCTTTTCTGCTCTCGGGCTTCCAACACGTAATGCCAAATGAACCATCAAAACTTACAGGAAAATGGTGATTTCAGTTTGCCAGTGACTTAATTTTTCCTTGTTACAACAGTATATATGCAGAGCAATTATTTCTGGAAAGCCTTTTCATACTCCATGGAGTATTAAATAGGCAATGCTGGATTCCCTTAGTTTAAATTGCTTCCTCTGTCAAGGTAAATCCTGTGGTCAGCCTCCCTCCATCTCGTGTTCATTTTGCCGGCTTTAGCAGAGTGCTTCTCCCTAATTGACCAATTATGACCACTGTAACTATATCAATCATCCATCTAGAGGTGGATGCCTGCATTTATTTATCTGGATCAGGAATGCTGTAGATAACGGGTCATTAAAAATTTACACTTTCCAAGCCACAGATATCATGAGCCTGACTAGCAAAGAATGAGCTTTTAGATAAGGAAGCAGGCTTAGGAGGGTCAATTAGGTTATAATTAGCTTGGATCCTCGCCCTCTCATACACTAGCTTTATTAAAACCCTATAGTTGGAGACAATAGCTTATCTTTGCTTCAGCACAATTATTTTTAAAATAGGGCTGTACAATTTGGGGATTGCCAACACATGATATCCACTTCCAACAAATCTGAGATTATCAAACTCTTGAGCCCATCAGATTATAAAGATAAAGGTCATCTTGGAGAGAAAATAGAGAGGACAAAAGCACTCTTCTGCCAACCTAAACTGAAGCCTCTGCAGAGTGTCACTGACTTCTGAAATAAAACACCATAGGTCTGAAAGGAGCCAGCCTGCCCCAAGTTATGAGAGCCCTACAGCTGAGCCATTCTGCTTGGTACTCAGTTGGCGTTTCCCTACACTGGAAATGTCTCGGCAGCTCCAGCAATATCACAAAGCAATCCCTTATTATGAGCGTTTGCTCTGGGGAAGGAGAGAGAACCCCCTCTTAAGTCTGTCTCAGATTTTCTCAGCTCTCTCTAGACAACTGTGGAAAAATGTGGGTGTAATGAGACTGGCCAGCGAGCCCAAAGCCAAGGAGTTGCTCATGTGGTGCTGCGCTCCCCAGTGCAGACTCACAGCCGTGTCTTTGACAAGACCTCAAGGAGTAGGGTTCCTACTTGTTTTCCTACTGTCCCTCATCTGGTTTTGCTGGACCGTACCTTTTCCCCCAGTACTGAAAGAAACAACCTTGCTCTGTAGGATCTGGTGAGAGCATTGCTGTTGATGTGCTTTACAACTTGGTTTGCAAATGTCAAGGTCAACCCTTAGGTTTTTCAGATAACAGGAAAGCCAGATTGCTTGAAGGGAGGCATCCAGAATAGCATCAGAATGAGTGCACAGCACCTGGTGATCATCATCAGCATTTTTTTCATTGCGCTGTTGCGCTCACACCTCATCGTTGTATGACAGGATTTGTATGAAAGGCATGGGGACTGGGAGCTCTTGAATCCCAGACTCATTTCTGCTCCTCGCTTGCCATTTGGCTTGGAAAGAGATATTCATAACTTTATACATCCACTTTTGAAGCTATCATGAGGACTCATCAGACACATATTTATAAATAATGGCTTCTCCACGCAGTATTATGTCGTTTACAGTCAGCATAATGCTGAGCTTGGAGAGCAACAATAACACAGCCCTTTTGATACATCCAAGGAGTCTTGAGGACCACTGCAGTGATGGCTTCTGAGAGGGCTGATGATCAAGACATGTTCCAAATAAATCCTCCCCTTGGAAATAAACTCTAGGATGGATTTGGAGCATTGCCCATGTTGTTTTTACTAATAAGCTTCCCTCACCTGTCCCATTTGTTACAGGCTCTTTTAATATTGGGGAAAGGAAGAAAAAAAAAAGGATTGCAAAAATTTAGCAGCTTTTTGTCTCTAGAAAGTGCAAAAATTTGTTGAGATCTTGTCCCCATTTGATTCACCCCGAATACACATACATGCCTTAAAAATCAAAGCTGTGAGAAAAAAATCCCTCCTTTATAGTGCAAGCAGCACATTTTGATAAAGCATGTATTCATAGAATAAATTTTCTGTAATAAACGGCTGCCTTTTTACCATATATTTTATAATCTGTCAGCTATATCTTACATGTAGGTGCAATAGCCACATATTTAAAAAGAGAGAAAATGCATGCATTTTTTACCCACATTTAGCCTGAAGTGGGTTCATAATTTATTACTTCAGTTTGCTGCTGCTGTGATTGAGAGCTGGAGAAAGGGAAGCCTCCAAGCAGGGATCATGGGAATATAAAGGGAATTGGCACTCACAAGGAGCTGAGAAAGTCTTGGGCTTGTGGCCTCATTTTGACTCCTATCAATGCCAAGTGTAAAATAATAGTCTGATTCAGAGCTAAATGCCATCTAGATTTCCCACCGAGTCCATTAATTCTCTTCTTTTATTGTGACAGAAAGTATTAAATACCTCATGCTAGAATCAGGGCTTCATGCAGGATCTGTATTCCAATTACGCAGCATCCTTTCCTGATTCGAGACATTGTATTGATTTGTTTGGGGGCAGGGGGGATTCTTTTTTTTTTTCCCCCAAGTTAAAAGAGCAATTTATTCTTTCTTTACTGTGTAGTTCAAATTGCAGATGTTTTAGTCAAGCTGCTTCCTATCGGAGGTGGTGCATTAGCAAGGAGAGTGGTTGCTTGCAAAGGAGTACGTGAATAGTGGATCTGTTTTGTCTGGTCAGATCACCTCTCTGCAATCTTTCAGGATTATCATCAATGATGAATTCCAAAGTGACACCTGCTAGAGACAGGCTAGCTAATTATTTGTAAGCTTTTCTGTTTCTGCTGAAGTTTTGGCAACCAGCCTGTAAAGAATGACTCCGAGCTGTGTTTCCACAATAAAGTGCTTCTAGGAATGGCACAAACTGCTTTTTCTAGCCAATGCAAAAGACATTTGCCTCCCTATCACCACAAACCCCATATTAAGCAGCTGCTCAGCACTGCTTTCTGAAGGCACTTCTGTCACTGATCAGCAGAATTTAATAACGTCCACATTTAATCCTGTGGACCGAAGCTCGTCTCCCAGCAGAGACACAGGGTGTACAGAGGGGGTGTTTTGAAATTCAACTTCTCTCACAGGCACCTGGAGATACTCTGGGTTGGAACATTTAGCCAGGGCCAAATGAGCAGATTTGAAAGGAGAGTGGCAAATTTGCCTTTAAAGTTTATTTTTCACTTGGTGCTTGAATCAGTCCTGTAAGAAGCCCAGAAAAGAGTTCCCCATCAACCCTTTTTCCTTTTTTCGTTTAGTAAATGCAAGGTCTTGGATGTGCTTTTGAGAAATGCAATGAAAAGGACTAATTTGGCTGGAAGCATAAGCAGTCTAGCTGATACCCAGAAAGTAAAGCAAAAGCATCTCTGGGATACACATCACCAGTTCCTGTCAGGGGGGGTGAGGGGACATCGGTCTAGAACATCAATGAATTTCCCAGCAGACAGAGTCTTCCCATTGCATTGGCTTGTGTAAAACAGCAGCATCACCGTCCCAGGCTTCGTGGTCCCTACTGGGAGGTGAGGATCCTCTGAAGATGGTCAGTGCAGCCAGTGTTGGGTGCTTTCAGTGGTGGTGGGAACCCACCATGTCTCTCCTGTTCCATCTCATCCTTCTCTGCCCACCTACAAAAAAAGGTCATACTGACACTAGAGTAATTCAAAATGACAACCAACTGTTAACTGTTCTTCATAAAATTGTTTCTTGGCTTGTGATGGAGGGCAGGAAGAAGTATGTGGTTACGCTGAAGTATTCATAGAGATTTGCATAAAGCTCAATATATATATATATATATTACCAAAAGTTGATTCTATAGGACAGGTATTCTCCCTGTTCCTATCTCATTGTTTTTGCCCTGTCACTTTGGGGAAAAGAATAATTAGAATTATAAAATCTGCATGGAAAATGGGTAGTAAATGAGTCCCAGATGTCAAATTGGAGACCTGGGTGTAGGAAAACATTCAGTACTTAGAGTTAAGGACAGGTAACCAAAGAAGACAAACAAACCAACCCTACCGTGACCAGGATGCTGGGTCTTGGGAAATTCAGGTGCTGAATAAAAATGGAAGAGAGGGCTAAGAAAATTTACTTCCAGTAGAAATTAAATGTAGGCAAAGTCAGAGGAGAATAAAGCCTGGTTCAGGCACATTTCCAGGAGACAATACACACAGCTTTAGGACAGTTCATATCAGGCTGCAAACACTGCAGCCCCCTCATGCAGTGAGGTGATCTAGTGTAAAATGTGCTGCCATGTCACATTAAAAAAAAAAAACCAAAACCAAACCAGCCAGAGATAGTGGCAATGACTGTGGTGAGCTATCGTAACCTGCAACCCTACTAGGTCATGCATCTTCCACTAGAAAAGGCTTCATTAAGAAAGCCACCAACCAGGTGATGTGCCAGTCCAGGGAGATCCCATGGTGATGATGCACAGGGTTGTACTGGAAACACCACGAACAGGCCAACAGCAAGCAGGAAGGGAGCACGCAACCGGCCCTGTGCTGGACCTTCCCAGCATCACCCATGTGCAGTAAGGCAGGGCTCAGCCCTCAGCATCACAGCTCGGTTGGATTAAGGCACGCAGCATATCTTAGCAGCGTTTAGCTGTATCTAATGACAAAAACTCCTGTCCCCATCCCAAGGTTTCCACTGCTCGTCCTACAGAAACAACAGCACCTCTTCTCTTCACAACCTTTACCTCAAAGCAGGTGCCTCCCTCTTCTGCATGCACACCTGCTGTGCAGTCACCTCCAGTTCTGCTCACTTGTGCCTCCTGCCTGCCCGCAGCACCCTCTGCAAAGGGTGAGGGGCTTCCCTGATGGTGCTTGGCCATTTCTGTCCATTCTTGTGCTTTTCTTGCTGTGACAGACAATAAAGATACATGAGGGAGGAACACCACGGGTTTCTGAAAACTGTCAAGATCTTTTTCCCTGAGCCCTTCACCCCACCGCATGCTCTCTCTGGACTTCATCTCACAGTCAGGCTATTCGTGCTCTTCTCACTGCTTCCACAGTTTTGTTGCTCTCTTGCCAGTCTGTCTGCTTGTAAATAATGCAGCCCCGCCAAATGCTAAGGACTCCCCAGCATTTGCTGTCAGCTCCCAGCTAACCCTCTTCACCCAAATCTCTTACCGTCTCTCCAACCTTTCAGGTGACCCTGTTTTGGGTCATAGTCTTGTTGTTGCAGCCATCTCATTGCGCCTCCTCCTGCCTAAACGAGTTGCGTCTGCCACATTCGGTGGGACTTCACCTCACCTGTAGCACGCTGTGAAGATAACACTGGAGAAACATCTCTCTTCACTTAGATGAATATATAAATAAATTCCAGAGTGGTGCTATTTCAAAGTTCAATTTAATAGCAAAACAGTTTGCAAAACTGACGTTCTCAGCCAAGAAATTCTTGTTCCCTTCCACTCCTTATGTTGTTATAAATGCCCTGCTGGAAGCAATCCTAAGCTCAGCCTTAGGTACAGCACAGCATTTAGTGCCCTTCTTTCCCACAGCTGAAGCTCCTTGGCCAGGCTGAACTTCCCAGAGCAGAGTCAAATGTCCCCTTTGGCTTGGAAACAGGCAGCCTGGGGGAGGTAGTCCACCTCACAGGCTATTTTTACAGGAAGGAGTTGTGGTGCTGGAGAAGAGACACAAACACCTCCCAGGTACCACCAGAGGAGGATGCGTTTTAACCTGAAAAAAAAAAAATCTCAGATTGTATCCAAACAAACACCATTTTGGCAGTTTTTCCTTGTTTTCAGGATCTTAAAGCCTGTCCTTGGTACCCCTTCCCTTGCCAGCAGTGGTCTAGTAAAGCCATGCCAGAACCTCCACATCCCTTGCATTTACACCAGAGATGCTGAGATCCTACTTTGGCTGTCCTTCACTAACCAAATTACTTAATAATTATTTTTAGAAGAATGAACTAACCTCCCGTCACTAAGAAATAAGCAGGGCTGTAGGCTTTGTTGGTAGAAGTAATTTACTTTTGTTTCCAAAATAAAAAAATAATTCTGCATACATTTTTCTTACCAATTCTGGACCAGAAGCTCAGCTCATAGCAGCTGGTATAACTCCATGGTATTCACTGGAGCTGGGAGAATTCCCACTAGCTGATTAATGAATTATCATGAGTGAATGAGGAGTGATCAGGGTAACACTTGGTTTCAGCAATGTGAGATTACAAATGAGGGATTTGTGGGTTTTTTAAAAATTTTATTTTATTTTCCTTTTGGTCTCAGCCATGTATAGGTGGGGATAGTTTAGTCAGAGATTGATGAGCTTTTGCAACCTTTTTTTTTTTTTTTTTTTTGTATGAACTTGCCTTCCACCTGCAGATAATGGTCTCTGAAAATTTTCCCCCAAAGAAAGAATAAATTCAGCTTTCAAAGTTATCTCAGCAGTAGGTGGCACTGCTGGGACTGAAACCTGAAAGGGAAAAAACAAGATGCAAATTTTGCTCTCAGAAAGGACTGTTGGGATTATAATTGCTATAAAATATCCCATACATGAAGGTTACCCTAATAACCACATATTGATTATAAATTGTTTCCATAATTGCACTTTTAATGCATGGAGTCTCTAAAAGCTTTGCACATGCTCTGTCATGGAAGGGAGGTTGCACAACTGCGAGCAAACAGGCAGGCTGCTAGCAATTAAATTTTGATTTGTGTATTATTTATCACAACATACACCTTATAGTTAAGCTTTTTTGGAGTGTTTATCTAGCTTACAAGGTAATGAAAGAGCTTTCTATTGTGGGGAGCATTTGATTTATAGCCTGCAAAATATCCTTGCTATTATATAACAGGATTACACTGAGTTCTTTTCTAGACCTAATCTCTATTAGATATTGTTATAAAATGCTGTTACACATTCTTTAAGGCATGAACATGTGTAATACTCAGACGGACTGAAGCTGTTAATTGAATGTGTTGTATTTCTTTGAGAAAAGCTGTGGGAAAGTGGGGTTCCTGAGATCAACACCAGCAGAAAGTGAGGTGGCTTCTCATTATAAAGGGGGGGCTCATCCTCACCATCATGGGAGCCCTGCATTTGATTTCATATCCAGGTGATTCATCATCACCTGGTCTTTAAGGCAAGCCTTTCTAGCAGCTCAGCTCCAAACCTGCAAGGTCCTTTTTCATCAGTGTGGGAAATTATGGGGTGATCCCAGTGGATGTGCTTGCTGGTGTGATAGCAAACCAGGCTCTACATCCCATGAGAGCCCTTCCTGCTTTGCTACCTCAGTACTGCAACCCAAGCTTCAAACCAGAGTGCAAAATGTACATCAAGCAGGGGATGGGCTCTCTGCCAGAGTGTCTCTGCTGGAAGGGCAAGAGCTAGTTTTGGAGCGTGGCAGTGGAGATATGGAGACCGTCACGGCTGAGAGAGGCTCCACGGGAGCGCAGCTCCTCCATCACGAGCAAACGTGAAAGTGAGTGTGGTGGGTTGCATGGACAACCCAAAGCAGCGTCATTGCCTCCTACGCCTTCCATTTGCGTACAGAAGACTGCAGCTTTCCAGGGTGAGATTTCAAACCACAAATGGCCAAACCTGTGAAGTCCCAGGGGTGAATTTATAGATGCTTATAGCTGAGGAAGCTTGGAAACTGCAGCTGCCATTAAGGAAATTGCTCTAGCGTGTCTCACTTCAAGGACGCTCTTCATTATTTTGATTTCTGTGGGATTTTGGGCTTTGGGACAGTCAACCAAGACCTCTATTTGCACATAAAAAACTCAAGCCCACGGAGGAGCATACGCCTGCTTTGCAAAACCATACACCAAAGCAGAAGAAAGTACAATTGTATTTCTCTGTGGCACAATTGTCTATGTAAGTATCAGGCTGTGCTAGTTCTTGGTAAGCAAGTATTTGCTTAGAAGAGATGGGGAAAAAGATTAAACAGCTGGGAGAAAGTATTTCCTCATGTGTAAAAGAAAAAGAAAATTGTGCATAACATTTCTTCCTCAGCACAACCCTGCCTGCATTCGCAGCTGCAACATGTGTGAAAACAATAAGCACCATTTAGGGCAAACTTTTCCAAAATAAGACAAACTTATAAAATATGCACTGGAACAAAAGGAAATAAAACCAGTGTGCTCGCAAATGTTGTGTGTGCCAGCAGCTAGCTCTTTTAGGGGGCTGCTTGCAAAAGTCACTGGATAAAAACTGTAAAGTACTGTTACAGGGATTAATATTGCACTGATCAGGGTTTTAGCCAGGTGTCCCATATATGCCCACAGCACAACTAGGCTGAGCAGCTCGCTCAATTTTGGGGTTGCTCATCTCATGCCTGTACCAACATTTTAGCATCACTTCTGCTGCTTGTCCTGTTTCTGAGGCATGCAGGGCTGCTCAAGGAGGCTGGACACTTTGTACCGTCTAGGGCATCCAAAATGGACTTTTTATTCTTTCTTCTTTTCTTTTCTTTTCCATCTGTGACCTCCTGAAATGGGGAAAGAGGCATTCTTGTGTTACGAACGTTGCTCTTATTTTACTAAAAAACCAATAGTAAAACAAGTCACCAAATACCATTCTGGGCACACACTGGTAACTTTTGTCACCATGCCAACACATGATTAAAAAAAAGACCCCCGACAAATTACCTTTTAAAATAACTTACCATTCCTTCTTCAATCTTTTCATTTCCTTTCACTTTGTTTTGGTTGAAAAGCAACAATAGAAAGTCAGAGGTGGGAGGAAAGACATTTTCGTGACAGGATTGTGGAATATGCAACGTCTTGGGGGAAAAAAACTTCTTGCCAGTCTCATTTGTATTCAATAACTCAGTAGGTTTTTCTTTTTTTATGTACACATATACATGCACAAACACGCAGGTGGTGCCAGGATAATTTTTTTTTTTTGCATTTACAGCACATTTCCTACTTTGCCTTTGTCATCCTTGTTGTTTTTAAATAATAATCATTATCCCAGCTTTTCATTTGAGAAGCAGACCATGCCAGGAATGTAAAGACGATGGCACCTCATTTCCTGTGATCTTAAAATCAAAATTTAAGTGTTCTGCCCTTGAATTGTGTTGTAAGAAAACAAAGATAAAGAGTATAGCAGTGTTGCCTTGTTTGGGTTTTGGATTTCCCCCGCTTCCAAAGGAATAAAGAGACCAAAGCATTAAAGCCAGTTGAGTATCATGGAAGGGTATTATTGTTGTTGTTCTCAAAGAACAGTCTTTGTTTTAAAAGTTTTTAATGTGTTTTACCTGCTTCCATCCATCTCCCACACTCCTGCTCCTCTGCCTGCCCTATAATTTCAGAGCAATATCTTAGGCAGAGAGCGCTTCACTAAATGTCATTAATTTTGTCAGAGGGGATAAACTAAAATGAGATCTGGAGCAACACTCGGGTTTCTGGGTGTGGAGATTCAATCATTTCTTTTGCCCCCACCTATCAGACCAAGACCAACTCAGGCCACTTAACTGGCTGCCAAAACATGAACTTGGGAGTCTACACAATTTTTGAAAAAATATTGGACACATTTTTAAGGTTAGCAGCATTTTAAATTCAAAAATATTCATTTCATGGTGGCCTGAACAGCAGAAACTGAGAGTGAAATCTTTCCTTTTTTTCATTTACAAAGTTTTAGCCTGAAGAATTCTGATTTTAGTGGGGTTATTCCTGATTTACAGGAGGAGAGGGAGGTGCTGTTTCCCTGTCCCTGGTGGGATTTTCCTTACTGTCCACAGCATGTCCTCCCTACGGAGCAATGGGGAGATGGGAGGGAACTATTGACTATATGGGGAAACAAATGTATCTATTGAGTTTGATGGCAGATATTGTGGTGATCTCATCTTCATTTCTGATGATCCCCTTTACTTAACTTTATTCGTGACTGGTTTTATGCATCTGCTCTTTCCCATCGGTAATTGTGGTTCAAGGTGACTTCAACACAAATCAAACCCACTTCTGCAGCATGGTCCAGGGAGTCTAGCAATGATGAGCCAGATGTTGCTGTAGGTATGAGACTAACAGCTGTGAAATCTCCAAACCTACCAGTGGAGTTGCACAGGAACACCAGGAAAAAGTATTGCAATCTTGACCTGAGTGCTGGGAAACACAGACCGGGAGATACTGTGGGATATATGTGGGTGCTGGTCTCTTCTGTCAGGTGGCTGGTGATAGGACGAGGGGAAATGGCCTCAAGTTGTGGCAGGGGACCTTTAGATTGGATATTAGGAAAAATTTCTTTACTGAAAGGGTTTTCAAGCATTGGAACAGGCTGCCCAGGGAAGTGGTGGAGTTGTCATCCCTGGAGGTGTTCAGAAAGCATGTAGACAGAGCACTTCAGGACATGGCTTAGTGGGCATGGTTGATGGTTGGACTCGATGATCTTAAAGGTCTTTTCCAACCTAAATGATTCTATGATTTCTATGATTCTATGATATTCATGTTACCCACTGTTACTCTGTCTCCAAGAATCATCTTGTTACCCCCCTCAATGCTAACTGTTCAAGAGGAGCCAAGACAAATGAAAAGGATCCAATTCCTTGAATCAAATCTACAGTAATGTACTAAGCAGTGCTAAAACGCTTCTTAAAAGTGTTTTTTCAAATCCATACATGAACACTACGTACCTTCAGTGTCACAACTAAGATGAGGGCCAAACACAGCTCAGCCAGACCATAGATCCAGTACTGAAAAATCAAATATTGGGACTGGTACACATGAAAGAGATGGCATACAGCACCTGAACATGCAGCTTCATGTGTATTGGGTATCCCTGTGTAGCTGACAAGGCCAGCTCTACCCTGGTGTAGATGGTCAGAGTGCAGTCTTCACACTGATGGAGAGGTAGGTACCAGCTGATCCAGTTAACCCCAGATCTGGAAAGACTTCTGATGTGCCCAGATCTCCTCTTTTCCTGAAAGGATGCAGCAGCATCTTTAATATATTGTACCTACACAAATATATGCATAATAAATTTATTAATTCAGGAATAAGCAAGAATTCAAGGAAAAGACCCAAGCAAAGCAGGTAGTCAGCTTTTGCTGTCTACAGCCAATGATCCTGTCCTGTAGACTTTGTTTTAAAACCAGAGGGGACTCTCCCCTGCCTTGACTCAATTCAGCTTTTGCTGGCTGTCAGTGGGGATTTTATTACTGATGGCAAACACGAATACAGCTACATCAGTGCAATGAGTTTTTACAAATCTTACCTATGCTAAACTCAGGCGCAAGTCCTCTCCATCTTATTTTCACAAACACTGAGAGGTACTCAACAGAGGCTGAAGATCGGGGTTTGGGTTTTTTTTTGCACTGAACAGCTATTAAAGAACCTAACCATCATACTCACAGAAGACTGCAGATCCAATTTTACATAAGATGAATAGCAAAATGTTGAGCCTTTGGTTTATCAGTTTGCCTCATTTCCTCAAGTCCCCGCATCTGTAACAAAGCAGTGGATAATATACCTTTCCTGTATCCATCACCTGCCAGCTCTGGTGGCTCTCACCCAACCTATCTAATGATCCTGGCACCCGGCCTCCCCTTCGCTACAGTAGCCTCTTTTGTCACTTGTCAACTAATTAGACCTCACAGGCACATTACCAGCATGTGCAGACAACAAGGCCTAAAACAATTACAGTTTTTATTTTTTAAAAAAGGTACCAGATGTTTACTGGGTCTTATCCAAAGGGCATGCTCCCAACCGAATGGCATCTGCAAGCCTCCAAATGGTGAGAGCTCACATTTCTAGCAAGGGCCTGGATTTTTCTTGTTTTCCTCCAAATGGTGCAACAGGTATCAATGGAGGAGGGTTGCCACTCATGCCATGTCACAGCATTTCTCAGCAGCTAGGGCATTTTGCAAAGTTTTGGCGCGTCACTGCTCCTCAGCACCAGAACATAAGCGAAGGACGCTGCTCAATTTTGGGACTGGCAGGATACCAAACTTTTTATGAGGGTTGAATTGCACACGCAGTATGGGAGAATAATTGGAACTACTCATGAAAAAAAAAAAAAGAAAGGGCTAGAAACTAATATGAAAGAGCTCACAATCACTAAAGGACGTGGTATTGAAGGAGGGAGAGGGCACAGGTTATGGTGTGTACCAACTCTTTAGTCTAATTCATTAGCAAGGCAGTTTATCTCCACTAATGGTGCATTATTACCCGTTAGTGTGGAGCAAGATAAATCAACAGGTGATAAAAAAAAAAAAAGACACCTGCCTGTAAGGTATTACCATTGCACGCCAGCCATACGTCAAGGCTGTGACCCCCAGTTCTCCTGACCCTTCCCAGCCCCCAGAAGTTTAGCAGCCTCTGTGATCTGCACATCTGCAGCTTGGCCCAACTGGTGTGGAATTCCATGTCCTAATCCACATGATTTATGAAGTTAAACAGGCTTGGGAAGCCCTTGTTTGTCCACAAGCAATATTCACACCTCTGTTTCAGGCCAGGGGAGGCTGAGACCAGACTCCTTCCCGCGATACCTGCTACAACAGGACCTGGAAAGCCAACACTGCTCATAAATCACTCCAGCGGGGGAGAGGCCTTTATCAAGGCCCTTTGTCTGTTCTGTATCCGATAGCCATGATTCTGCAATAAAGGCAGAAATACTGTTGACTTCCACAGTAATTTACTACAGGGAAAAATCAGGTAGTAGGTTCAATACAAACTTGACAGCTATAACTAGCACTCCACTGCGTGCTGAGGAAGCTTGACCTTCTTACCCCACAGAAAAGGAAGACAGGATTGTTTATGGGGTTTTCCTCCTATTCCTCATCTGTCACCTCCCTCCTCATTGCCTCCCCATTTCCCTTTGATTTTACATATATAGTTTTTGGCACTTCTCTTTTCTCTGAACTTTTGTCCAAGAGAAGGAAGGAAAAATGAAACCAGAGGACAAACACCTCCTGAAGGAAGGATTGCCAGACAGCTACCAGAGATAGAGAACTGTGTTTTCTGAGACTGGCAGGAGACAGAAAAAGGAGTGGTGGCATCCTTAATGTGAAACATGTATGCAGAACAGGAATTTAGGGGGCCAAGAGGACACAGTTAAGTTAATGCACACCTTCCCAGTGGAGGAATACTGAAAAGTTAACCAAGATTTTTAATTAACTTATTACAAGCTCTTAGTGATTAAAAAAATATTCAGTGGCTGGAAGAATTAAAGCTTACCTGCCTACAACTCTTTTTCCTGATGCAGTCTGATAACTGGTGGGATTCCTACAGTAGAGATAAATACTTTCATCTCCCATGATAGTCCCCCATCATTTCCTTCATGCCAGCACCTTCTCTCCATCTGCCTCTGCTCCCCAAAAGCTATCTCCACAAGGAGCCTGTGGCAGGGTAGAAAGCCTAGAAACGTAATTTCTATAGCCAGGATAATTTCATACCCCACTGGCTACCACAAAGAATACTTTTCCAACACATCTGTAGACACAGTTTGCAGTATTAAAGAGAGGGAGGTCCTCTACACTCTGAACACTGTGATGGGAATTACACATTTTGATCCACAGGTGCTCCACAGACATATGTGTTGCCAAGCAGATTTTTCTTTGAACAAGACAGACAGGGGGCCACTTCCAGGCAGGCTGTGAGCAGGCTAGATGAATCACTGTTGTTTTACAAGATGCTTCAGTGGTAAATGTGGATGGATGTGCCTGGAGGAGGGGCAGCATAGTGGCTGGGACTTGGCATGGTGCATTTGATGCTTTGTACGCTGGACTAGGAGAGAGATGATCCCTCAGAGGTGGGTTCCTGGAGTGCACTGTACTATCCACTATAAAACAAGATCTACACTGTGAAAAAGCCGAAACTGTGCCCACCCCATGCCAGGGACCAACCTCACATGGAGCTGCCTTGGCACATTAGGAGAAGCGATGAACCACCTATGCTTGGCTTCCAGCACCAGGACCCTGGACAACCTTTGGCTCAGCAAATGGGCATTTCAGGAGACTCAAGCAGGACCAAGTTTTCTCCTGTAAATGCTTAGTTGTTCTGCAGAGGCTAACTTTTGGCATCCCATTTCATTTAGAAGTAAAGACATACTGAAACACCACAGGCCCACGCCCTTTCCTTCTGAAGAGGTTGTGATGGGGACAGCAGGAAAGCATCTTCCAGTGTCTCATCTAAGAAAGGAAATACAAAGTAATACTTTTTTCTCAGTCCATGGATTGACAACTTCCCTTTTCATTTCTTTTTCTGCAGTGGTTGAGCCCTGAGCTCATTTGCCACACTTGAAAAGAAGGGATCTTCAGAAGATCATCACAATCCCTATAAATGTCTCTCCTCAGCTCCCAGTGTGATTTCTTCAGCTGATGGATTCAGGCCACATTGCAAACAGCTTTGCAACGGCTGGTAACTCTACACCTATCCCCTTGGAGATGTTGAGGTGTTTAAGGAGCCCCTCTTCATCTCTTCCACTACTAAAAAGAGCTTGTATCACATTCGTGTGACAGTTTGCAAGGACAGCAGAGGGCAAGAGACCAGCAGGTTAGCACCAGCAGCTTGGATTCATCAGACAAGCTTTACAATGAGAAGTTAATGGTGGGGAAGCAGAGAACTGAAAATACTCTTTGAGAGCTAAAACTCTCTCAGCTCGATACTTAGATGTCAGTTCTGCTGCTTTTCCTCCTGCTTTTTTTTCTCATCACTGGTCTAATCGGGAAGTTACCTTGTGTCCTCAGCTGAGTCCAGGTCCCATTGCCTAGGCTCTAGTGCTGGTGAGGACCACTTCAGTGTAATCAAATTCACACTGTCACATGCAAATACATATCTGCAAAGTAAGCCTAGGGACCATCTATCCTCTTCGTCCTGTGCACCGCAGCACTGGAGGGGTGGAGGTAAATATTTGAGTTGATCTGGTTTCAGACATCTAAGAGCACAGGTGCCCAAGGATCTACAACCAGTGGAGGTAAGGGGCACCTTCAAGGGCAATTGAGCACAGCTGGTTTTGAACCCATCTCAGGGCAGCATCGGTAACCCTCAGGAGGGGCATATCTCACCACTGGGTATCAGAGTGGGGGCACAGTAGTCCCCCCCCTCACATTCTCCCAGCTGCGATAGGAGCTGTGGGGTGCTGCAACCTTGTAAGGTCTCACCACTTCATCCACCTGCCAAAGATGAAAGCCTTTCTCTTCAGGGTACATCAAGAAAAAAATGAAAGTAAAATTGACAGCAATAGTAATTTCAGTGGAATGGTGTATTACTAGCAGTGTTATTGAATCCACTGACTTTATTAGAGTGTATACACAGTATGCAATAATGTCATTAGATTTCACAACGTGTAATAATGATTTTTATGCAATGTAATGACTGCGCATTAGGGAAGCGAATTGGTTCCCATTATGGAGCCAGCACAAATCTTGGGCCAATACTTCACACCTGACAGTGCATCTGTTGGGCCTCAGGCCTGGGCTATAATCCAGTAAGAGCTGGAGAATAGCCTAGGGCAGGGATTTTATGCCCTGTGGCTCCAGAGATGCCCCTGTGCTGCCTCCTGCTCCATGCCTTCCTGTATGAGCAGCATCACCAGTTCTCAAGGGAGCCCAGTGCACAGCTCCTCCCTGCACCTAAACAGCCTGAAATGCACATAGGAGGAGAAACCCCTCCTGTTGAGTAGGGAACATCTCTAGCTGCCTTGGAGAAAACGGTTTAGGAGCTAGGATGAACTTGCCCGGCTGGGAAGCAAATGAGCAGCATGGCATGAGATCAGGGAGGGGAGGTGAGCCACCATGGAGCCAGGGGCTAAACAGGGGCCAGTAAGGGGATACTAAGGAGCCAAAAAGGAAAGGGACCTTAAAATCCCTCTTTGACCACCCAAATATTCTCTCCCTAGAGGAACTGTGGTCCTGATCCAGACATACCCACTGCGCCTGAGTGCAGCCGCTGACGTGCAAGTCGGGTGACACAGAGCCTGGCACAATTTACCCCTTAGCATAGATAGGAATGAATCATTTCCAGCACCATATCTCCTAGTTTAACCCCTGACAACAGCACCAAAACACTTGTGGCACACACTAGAAAAGGGCACAGCATCGGCCAGCTGGCTTGTCCAGCAATGTAGCAGAGAGCTGCAGCAGAAATGCGGCCCTTGGCTCTGGTATGTCCAAAGCTTGGCTTAACCCTGCCTGGCCGACGGCACCACATGGTGCTGCAACTTGCTCTTGAAGAGCTAATTGTGACAACAAACATTTTACGACTTCAGAATAAATCATTATTTTGCTTTCCCTCTGAGCGGGCTTATTTTAAATGCCACTTGCTCTGTCTCCACTGTTAATGAGCACGAGTTGACCCATTTATTCTCTGCTGCACTTTCCACAGCAAATCATGGCTTTACTGTGAAGGTACAGAATATTAGAGCCACAATTTCACTGGCAAGATTTTTTTGCTTGTGAACCCATTAGTATTTTCCCCAAACAGTTTTTCCTCCCTCATCTTGCCAGAATAGAGAATTGCTCTTTTGCAGGTCTAGTCTCTCTGCTATTCCCTTGGCTTGAGTGAAATATATATGAGATGACTCAGAGTTTGAACTCTCAGTATATGTTTCTAATACAAAGTCTCTGCGTGTCTGGGGACCTAAGACAGATATTTAATTTCAGATAAGAAATACTGGTGACATCATGCCTTTGATTTCTTTGCTGGATGTCTGTGCAGCCAGCACATGGTGAAGCTGTTCAGCCACAACAGCCTCGCTGCATTTAGGAAGCCGCTTAATATGCAGCATAGATACAGAGCAGCGGGCAGCCATTGGTCCTCTTGGGTGGCGCTTAGCAGGAGTGCACACTGGAGCTTTTAACCCTGGCGAATCCATACAATAACACACATGTGAGGGTAAAGGATCTTGCAAGGAAAAACTAGGTTTTCTAAGATCTTTTTGTGCAGCTGCTACATCCCCTGGACAGCAAAGCTCTAAGCAGAGCACATCAGCATGAGGGTCAGCTACCTTTACCCTATACGCCACCTTGTATATGTTGATTTATACCTTCTCAACACACACACTCTGGAGGTTGAATTCAGCCTTGCCATCGGTGACTGCAGCTTCCCGCAGCAGCAGATGCCAGAAAGTGCATCCAAGCAGAAGGAAGCATGCACACAACAGCTTCATTTTTAGCTTTACAGCTTAAAAAAAAGACAAGCCTTCATTTTCTTTTGAAACATGACTAACTAAAAGCTCATATGCATGGAGGGAAGCTTGAGAAAAAAAATCAGACTCCTGCAGCAACACCTTTTAGTGAAGACTCTTTTGATGACATTATGGTGACAAATTTTCAGCCTTTCCTACAATTTTATTCCTTCTTACACAGCAGGTGTTATCCAAAAAGATCTAGGAGAGATATTAGCATGGATAAACAGGGCATAAGACAGGAAATAAAATCTAATTGCTGAGACACGAGTCAAACTGCAGTACTTGCACGTCAGCAGAAACAATTAGCACGTGGGGCTGCTTAACCAAGGGGTCCAACAGGTTCCTCATTCCTCAAAAGCTAGAGTCGGCCTTGAAACTTCTTCCTAAAGGTTAGTCTCCAGTTCAGCCAGTATTTATAAATTTGCTGCAAGCACTATCAGCTTCATCGCTTTGGTCTGCATAGAGGAAACCATCCTCAACATCTCCCTGGGCTTGCTAAGGGGCCTCTAAACAACACCCAGACATGCTGCTATTACTCCTCCAACTAGGGACCAGAGTTAATATCCAGGTGGGCACAGAGCCAATTAAAGCAGCTCCTAGCCTTCATACAACATACTTATGCTGTTGTTACCCTTTTTTTTTTTTTTTACCCCTTGTCGGGTGCATCTCCTAATTGCCCTAAGTGAACAATGAACAAACCTGCAGATTATGGAAGTCGCAGTTAAGAGATAGAAGATAGATGAGAAGAAATGGTGGGAGCCCAGTTTTGAGCACCCCAAAGGCATGTCTAACCTCATAGCTACAGCCATCCTCAGAGGAGGTAAAGCCTCTCAGCTCCAGGGCTGTGGTTTGGTACCTCACTGTGGCCTCAGGTCAAAATCAGGCCACGGAACGCTTGAGGAGGGTAGGTTTTAACATTTGTCCTAAAACCTGAAAGCCACAAAATTGGTGCATATGCGAGCTGCCTTTTATATAAATAGCTCATAAAGCACCACTGTCTTTTTAGCTTGTGCTGATATTTTTGATTAATTTTGTTTCACTGTGTGTAAAAAACCAAAACCAAACCCACAAAACCCAATTTAGGGCCCCTTGCATTAGATCACAATCACAGGCTGTCCAACAAAAGTGACTAAAAAAGTAGTTCTGTGCCCCAAGAAAGGGTGAGCGCTAATCCTAGGTGAAATGAGGTTGCTGAGGCTCAGCTGCCCCCACCACATTTCCATATCACTGACCAAGACAGCATCATTTGGTCCCACACCCCTACGTAAGAAGTTTCATATTTAAAAAAAAAAAAAAACCAACCCATAAATCTCCTTATTTTGAGTGTGTGAATTTGCAATATGGGGGATTTGCTTGGCTTTAAATATTAACCAGCTGGAGCACAAAGTGGATTCAAGGCGGAATGATGGTGGCCCTTCTTGGTTTGCTCACGGGAGAGACGTGGGGTTTGCTCTTACAAGCCATGCACTGGCCATGGAAATAAAGCACCAGCAATGTCACCCACGTGCTGTGAGCTAACTCTTAACAGCGCTGCAGTGATCGGTTCAATGGTCGCAAGGCACACGTGCCCCCCCCCCCC